>PVIH01004872.1:0-132985 GCA_004025045.1 Sigmodon hispidus
TTGTATTCCAAAGTGGCTGGACAAGCTTACAATCCCACCAACAATGGAGGAGTGTTCCCCTTGCTCCGCATCCTCTCCAGCATAGGCTGTCATCTGTACCTTTTATCTTAGCCAATCTAACAGGTGTTAGGTGGTATCTCAAAGTTGTTTTGATTTGCATTTCTCTGATGGCTAAAGATGAAGAGCACTTTTTCAGGTGTTAAGGCTAAATTTTATGGTTTAGCCCTAAATACATGGAACCAACAAGAGTTGCCTCATGATCCATGGTAACTCTGGCTGTCCTCTCTGTGATCCTCACCAATGAATGTGGAATTTCCATGGGGCAGTTAGAAGACAACTCCACTAAGTTCCTATCCTCTCCCTGTGAAGGTTGATTTTCATGTCAATTTGCTACAAATCCAAATCACCTGAGGAGAGAGTCCCGCCTGAGTGATCTTCCAGTACCGGAAGACCCACCCCAAATGTGGGCAGCAACCCAGATTAAAAGGGCCTGCCTGGCAGAAGGATGGTTATTCGCCTTTTGTTCCATTGGCTTTTCTCTCCCTGCAAGTAGATTTGTCCCATCACTTCTGTGGAGTCCTCTGCTGACATCAGAACCGGGATTTCCAGGCTTCCACTGCGCACTGAGGACCAGCGAGCGGGTTCTCCAGGAAGCTTCCAGGTTCCCAGCACCAGACTGAGACTCTAAGGCACCCAGCCCTGAGCACTGAGAAGTTGCTAGGTTGAAGACCTCCCTAGTGAGAGACAGCAACTGTGGAACTACTCCAGCTTGAGGCAGCCAGCCTCAGGGACCAAGTAACTGGGTTCTTGGCCTCACGAGTGTGATGGAGCTTACAGGTGTGAGGAAACTAACCTAACATTATATATGTGTATATTTGTTCCACTGGCTCTGAGCCCCTAGAAAACCCACACTAATACAAACTGTGGTACCAAGAGCGGTTCTGGAGAAACAGAATTGTACGGATACATTTCTCAGGGCTGAAGAGATGGCTCAGAGGTTAAGAGCACTGACTGTTCTTCCAGAGGTCCTGAGTTCGATTCCCAGCAACCACATGGTGGCTCATAATCATCTATGATGACATCTGGTACCCTCTTCTGTATACTGTATACATAATAACTAAATCTTTAAAAAAAATTAAAGAATGTGTTTCTCTAGTGGTCTTAGTGGTGTCTGGACCTGTTTCTCCTACTCAGTCTACTCCTCTACGGTCACTAAGAGGAGCATGAGAACACTGAATCCATGGTGTGAACTCTTCAAGATAAATGCACTTGGTCCTCCTCTTTTAAGGAGCAAGAAATTTAGTGACTCTGTATAAAACCTTTGAACAGTTGAGGGGAAAAGGAAATGATGATTCTGGCTGGTTCTTTTTATCATCTCTTGACAAGGTAACAAAGAGTGAGCTGAATGGGTGATAAAACTGACCAGCTCTGGATACACATAAACAGCCTAAAGGTTTCTAAGTGTGCCCTGGAAGAGAATCTCCCTTCCAGCAACAATAGAGCTGAGTTTCAGAAAACCAAACCTAACCCTTCATTACATGATTAGCTGACTTACAGAACAAATTTAATCCTCTGCTTCCCAGGGTGTCAGCAGTTAAAATGAAGGCACTGATTGAACTCCAGCAACTTGGGATGGAGATAAAAGTAAAAGTACCCAAGTTCCCATCAAACTGAAATTCAAGGCACAAAATGATGCTCAAAGACTTCTAACTTCAGAGAGAATTTGGGGGCAGCAATCATCTCCCTAAAACATGGTTGCCAAGGAACAAAGACCATTTACCATCACTCCCCAGTTCCCAACACCAATCTATGTACCACCAGGGAGTTGATACGGAAGTCATCTGTTAGGCTTTAGCATTTCACTGGATGGTCAGCAGGGATGGAATGTTCAAGATGGCCTCACCTGTGTTTGGCATTTGGTTCTGGCAGTAATGAAAATGCTTGTTTCTTCACATAGCTGCTCATCTCCAACAGAATGTGCTGGACTTCACACCACAGTAAGTAGTCTATGTATCTATTTTATTCATATACACTCTGTTGTGTTGTGAAGAATGCAGTTGTGGGTGTCTAGCTCACATTGCCTTCGAAGTGTTTCTGGAGCCATTGCACAAGGAACTTAGTAGGCAAGGCTTTACTGCCATGATTTTAATGGTCTAGGCTTTAGAACAACCATCTTTTAACTTTACCATGGTCTATTGATTAAAGCAAATCTTGAGTTTGGCCCCAGACTCAAGGGCAGAGAAACAGCATCACCTGATAATAAGAATGGCAGAGTAGCACCACAAACAAAAGATAAAGCCCTAACCCACCATGGTCAGGGTACCTACCCCACATACCTGGGTTTGCTTAGATATTTTATTGCTTTATTTGTTTTTATTTATTTATTTATTGAGGTTTTTTTGAGACAGGATTTTTCTGTGTAGCTCTTGCTGTCCTGGAACTAGATCTGTAGACTAGGCTTGCTTCAGACTCACAGAAATCTGCCTCTTCCTCCTGAGTGCTGAGATCAAAGGTGTGATCTACCACCACCCAGATACAGATTTAGTTCTTGAGATGGTGCTTTCAGGGCTCTTTCTGTGTGGTGAATTACAGTTTAGCAAATGGAGGGGCCAACATTCCTCTGAGGTAGGGGTTACCATCTCTGAAGCGTAGAACAGAAAGCAAAATTGCACTGGTTCCTCAGAGGCACATCGCCAGTTCATGCTGGTTCACAGCTGACTTCACGTGGCAGTGTCCTTTTCATATTGAGAGATATTTGTCATTACATGTATAAAAATTACTCAATTACCTGTCCCTGAATCTGCCACTAAGCTTAAGGAAGGGAGTATAACAGTTCACTTACAGTTCCACCACACATCAGCTCCATCTCCTCATGACCATTCTGTTTGGTGTTTGTCACAGTGGTGTGCAGAGGCAGACATTTTTACACAACTTATTTTCTCTTGGTGCTGGGTATCAACTCACTGGCCTTGAGCTCATGCTACACAAATGTTCTACTACTGAGCTATATCCCTGGCCGTCTATAGGTTATTAATCTATGACTAACAATGACTGGGTGTCATTATTAGGCAATAAGGTTTTTCACATTTTCTTACCACTGAAATCCAGATGCTTTCATAATTGGTATCATTTTGTAACATTTGTGAGCCAGGTGACTGTGTGCCATGGTATCACTGCCTGTACATGTTTCAATACCACAAGAACCAGGGACAAAAGTGCAGAATGGGTCTCAGTAGCCTAGGGGACATTGTGGCAATGACAAGGGACTCATTTTACAATCAGGAGTCAAATATCTGTGTGATGAGTATCAAGGGGCAAATAAAAAGCAATAACGGTCCTGAAGGAGAAACCAAAGTGGGTCATTTATAGCTGCCTGCAAAATAGGATAAAAGTCCAGTGACAAGGACCTTCCCTTTCTCGTGGATTCCTTTGATGGTGAGATAACATGAGTGGTAGTGTATTAGATGCAAGGTCTGTTCTATGGGGAACACAGACATCAGCAAAGGTTTCTGAGAACTCAGACTTTAAATGTGGAAGACTTTGGAACATTCTCTGATTTATATTTTCCTATTTTATATGTGCATAATTTATGGTTTCAGAAATACTTCTAGTATAGTGCACAATTATAAGTGACAAAAGGTTGTCAGAATTTAATTCTTGCTATTTTCTACTTCAATGATATACAATGTAATGGTATATTTTAGGTATTTAACTTTAGGTAAAGGGTGTCAAATTATACCTGTATTTCTGAAAACTATGCTTGCTTGCTCAACATAATGTTTTTGAGATTTTTCAGTAGTTAGCATATGATGTCGTAGTAGATAACACTACATAAATATACTATGGTTCATGTACCCATGTGGATGGGTATTATCCAATCCATCTGGGCCTGAACAGAGCAAAAAAGCAAACAATGCAAACTTATTCTCTGTTGGAGCTTAGACCACCCTGTCTGCCCTTGTCTTTGGATAACAGAGCTCCTGGTTCAGATTGAACCAGATGGAACTTACACCAAGGGCCACTCACAACCACCATTTGCAAGCTTTAGGCTCAGGCTACACTTACCATCAGTTTCTCTGGTTCTTCAGCTTGTAAAGACTTCTTCACTCCCATAATTGTATCAACCAGTAGCTACTATTATATAGGTGTGTGTGTGTACTTTGTATATGTGTATGTTTGCATGTATATATGACAGGAATCATATACACACTATTGATTGACTCTTTCTCTGGAAAATCCTAACTGATATGCCACCAAAGAGTTAATTTTCTTTATCCACTTAAGCATTAACCGTAGTTAGCTATTGACTTGTCATCTCAGAAACCCAAGAGGAATTTTATAAGAACTTGGGTGTGAAAGTATGCATTTTGATGAAAGTACAAATGAACAATGGGACATTGGTGCTGGTGTATGGACATATGAATGTTTCAGATAGGCTGGCTCTTAAAGGAGACTTTGAGTTCTCTGGGAAACAGTAGATCCTGGGTTGCTTGATAAAACCTTGGGAACTTCTTAGATATAGGATTTGATAAGGTGTGAATGGGGTGGGGTATTGAAGTAAGAAACCTGACAACCCTAATTAGACTCCTGGGCAGCTTATCAAACTGAGTGATTCTCGGAATCACCTGTGAGCGTTTAACAGTGTCTCAGTTGCTGGGGGAATGGAAAAACCAACGATGATCCAGCTCTACAATGAATTAGCAGTCAGCGATAAAAACTAAAGTCCTGACAGTGACTCAGCTGATTCATATCAGCCAGATGGTTCATCTGAGATGCATTATCTTAAGTGTAAGCAGCTATAGAAGTTTTACAAACTCTAGTTCATCCATAAGACATTCTGGAACAGGCAATCTTGTAGAAAGAGTAGTCTGATTTCCTGGAGAAGGGCAGAGGCAGTGTAGGCTGACTGTAAGGGGGCCTGAGGTGTTTGGGGGAAACTAGAATTTCACTACACAGATGAGATCGTTACATGACTACTCACTGGACAAAATTCACAGCACTGTAGCCAAGCAGCATGGATTCCATCCCATATAAATGAAATGTTAATTATATATATACATATATATGTATATATATACATACAATTCCAAGGACCCTCCCCCAGATATTGCAATTTGATTTGTTTTGTCTGTGTATATCTGCCTCAAACATGGAATAAGAGCAGATTTTCTCCTCTCATCCAAGACAACCAAATGGCAAATATATATAGGGGGGCAGAAGATTTCAAGACACTGACATGAGGCAACCAATAATGGTGAGCCCTGCAATTTTGGGGTGAGGGATATAATAAGTTGGTTGTAGAAATGGTTTCTTGGGTATATATGTGTAACAAACTTCCTGTTCTCCTTTTAGATAAGCAGGTTATGGAATGTTAATTGTGTCTTGATGTGGTTTTTAACATTATTTTTCTAAAGTTCACCATGTGGTTATAAGCCTATTGTCACAACTGAGAACCACCAGCCCTTATAAAACTTTACTTGACTCTAGGATCTAATATCAGAAAATTCTAATTATTTGACTCAGTGTAATTCAATTGAGAATTAGCAAGTGTAAAGTCTATTGCAAGGCCTTCAGAGAACTCATTTTGGAAAATAAGTTTATACTTGCAGGAATCATTCCATCTGGGCAGGTACTCCGCCTTCACATGACCCTAGGTTATACCCCCAGCCTGATGCTGATCTTTTTGATGGTAGTTGATAGAACACTGCAGAAACAGAGAAGCTAGGCTTCCTTGAAGGATTTATTTTGTTTTGGTTTTGCCAGTAAAAAAGACTACTATTGATTACTAGGCAGCTTGGCTTGTTTATATTTATCTTAAGATTGTATGTAACATTTAATCGAGAATTTAATCTAAGACATAGGAAATGAGCGTAAACTCAGCACAGCTATCGTAATAAGATGTGGCTAGAACTGTATCTTTTGGGCATGGTCTGAGGCAGGACAATTACTATAGTTTGACGTCAATCTGGATCGTAGAGTGGGCTCTAGACTAGCCTGCCTCAAAAAGCCATTAGGGAAGAAAAGAAAGGAACTCAACTTTTAAAAAATGGAAGTAATTTCATGAATTGTGGTGCGTAAGCAAAATGAGTGATATAATATAAGGCCACTAAACTGTACAAATGTCTCTAGATAAGCAGCACTGCAGAAGATGTCTTTTATTGTAAGTGACAGGAAAACCATTTAGGTAACAGTAAAAAACATTAAGTAGCATTTAAAAGCATTTGAGATGACAAAGCTGCCATCTTACCACATGCCAAGGGGCCCAGCTTTTCTATGGCTAAAAGGTCTGTGTTGGTTCACAAATTCAAGGAGCAGTCCTGGGTGGCACAGGCTTTCAGCTGCTCACCACTCCTCCATCAGCTCTGCACAGTGACTGCTGTTGTTTCAGACATGCCCACCTAATGTCAGAAGGAGAAGTCAAAATTTCTTTTTGTAAATCACAATTTCTTTCCCTCCCTCCCTTCCCTCCTCCCTCCACCTCATCTTTATAAAGATGAGTGGATAGAGGTAGAGTCTAAAAAGGGAACTCTTGAAAATGCTTATCCCCAGTGGATAAAATTATGGAAAATATTTTTTCTTATATTTTTGTATGTTTAACGAACATATCCTCAACACTGTCTAAATTTCTTCCATGAATATATAACACATTCTAATTCCTTCAAATATATTTTAAATTGTCAAATAAAAACAATTAGGGGCTGGAGAGAAAGCTCAGTGGTTAAGAACACTGGCTGTTCTTTAAGAGAACCCACATGGTGGCTCCCAAGTGTCTGTAACTCTAGTTCCAGGGGATCTGACACCCTCTTCTGGCCTCCACAGGCACTGCACACATGTGGTACACAGATGTACATGCAGTCAAAATACCTGTACACAAAAAATGAAACACTTATAGCTCGCCTAGTTCCTTTTTCTTTCTTCTTTTTTTAAGTTGGCTCTGTACAGAACACACATAGACTTTTTTTTTTACACATAGACTTCTTAAAATATATTTTATTTATGTGTGTGTATTTTGCCTGTATGTATGTGTGTGTAAGAGAGAGCTCTATACATGCACAGTGCCCAAGGAGACCAGCAGAGGGCGTTGTGAGCCACCATGTGGATGCTGAGAACGGAATCTGGACCCTCTGAAAGAGCAGCCAGTATTCTTAACCACTGAACTATCTCCCCACCCCACCCACTTTTAAGTGAATGTTTTTTAAAGACAGTTGTGTAAGCTGAAATCGAGATTCATCTGAGGTTGTACCCTATCTGATGCAGCCTCCAACCTCACAGCGCCTCCTCTCCCCGGCATGACCCACCGAATTCAGAGGTCCCAGACATCACAGCGATGCTGTGTAGGTGTCTACTGCCCTGAAGACTGTGCCCTGGCCCTCCCTTCCCACAGGCAAAGGGTTGCCTGGTATATGCCGGACCTCAGCACGAAGAGGCCGGATAATGGCATAGATTTGTGTCTGGAGCAAGGTGAGCCGAAGTTGCTTGGATCTGCCACAAGCAAGAAGATGTTGGTGGATGAAGAAACACAGAAGCATAAGAAAGGACTGCTGAAGAGCAGAGCGAGCTAACTCTACTCTGGACCACAGGCCAGCCACTGTGCATATGCTCACGTTCTGTGGCCTCTTTGGAGTGGAACTCTGTCATGACGTTCTCTTGGCACTTTCCAGCTATTCCTGGACAACACGGGGAGACAGATAGAGGGAAGGAAGATGGATTCCCAGTCTCTCCCTCAGACTTCGGCTTCACTGACCCCCAGCTGCACTGGCCCTTTGCACAGAGCTTCTAGGTCCTCTCCCATTCCAGGGTCTAGACCACAGCAAGCAGTGCCCTTGACACAGCGAACACGCAAGCAAAGAGACCCCAGCTGCAGAGCAACAGGTTTTAGATAGACTTCATCAGCTCTTGCCTGTGCGAAGTTATAAAGAGCAATCTTCGACTTGGCATCCCTCCATGTCTTCACCTTTAAAACGCAAACGTGGCTGTAGACTCTCAAATGAGCCATGTACGCAGACTGCAAACTCTTGAGTAAGGATGCCCACAAAAGCAGCCTCAGCCACTAGGAAGCAGCAAGCCCTTCACCTTCAACTCTGCAGACATTAATCAAGAGCTGTGGGCTGTCAGACTCACTTCCTGAAGCCAGGTTTTAACAGAGGTAGATCACCAGAGCTTGCTCTGGTCGGAAAACAACAGCAAAGCTGTTTCTTTGAAAATGAGACCCAGATAACTTCACCTGCTCACAGCCTGGAACCGGGCGAGTGAGCTCTGACTCAAGGGAAGAAGAAATTGTGCCTGAGGGGCTTGCAGAGAGAGAGTTGAGCAATCTCCTGAATGGTACAGTGTCTGCGGCAGACCATTGGGATAGAAGCTAAGAGAACATACCAGGAAGAAAAAAAAAAAAATACAGCAAAAGGAAGAGCCAGCATTTATCCTGTCTTAGGATCAGTTTCTTTGATTTTCTTCCTGTGGAAAAGACTCTTTGCTGCCCCTAGCTGGGGAGCACAGCCCCTGAAGCTCAAATGAAGCAGGGAGTGAATTATCTTCAAGAAAAATTATTGATCCTTCCAGATGTTTCATTGATTCCACACAGGCAAGGGGCATGCAGAGGGCTCTTCCGTGGAAGGATTTCCTGGCGGTTTATCTGGACGTTGAATTTGGGCCCAGTAACTACTAAAGCTGTCCCAGGGAGAATATGGAGTGGGTGGAAATGAGAACATTCACCATCATAGTTAATCCCCCAAAGTTGCTTAGAAGGGAAAGTGCTTTTGCACAAAGCTTGTCTGACCGTTGAAAAGGCGCCATGACACAAGGTGCCTAGTTCATCAGTACCTTCGAGTTTGTGTGTGTATGTGTTTTGTTGTGAGTTGGGGTTGTTGTAACCTAAGATGTTTTTGGTGAATTTAACATATTATCTAGGGGAAAGAATGAGTCTGTAACATTCAAGAGTGGTCTTTTTCAAGGTATTTTACAAGTTTGCATGTTGAGAATAGTGCAGTAGCTGCACTATCAGTTCAGCATTTATCTTCCAAATGAAGAAGCTGAGACCCAAAGAAGTGAAAAGATCCACCCAGATCACAAAGTTACTGCTGGCTGATCTGGGGCCAGGCCCCGGGGGCTGTGTGGAAATGTTTATGTATTTATTAGATTTTAAATAATAGCCAATGTTTTTGTCAAAGTAATGTGTAAACAAGAGTGTGTGTGCACACTTGCATGTACATACACACACACAAACCTATACACACACCCAACCCTACCTCTACCTACACACACACACACACACACACACTGACTCAAATATCACTGTAGAGTTTATAGCATAATTGGGTCTTGTTTCCTGAATACAGATCTTGTTAGACCTTATTTCTAATTCTGTTTCCTGTTTTCTATGACCTGTTTCCTTATATTTTCTAATGATGTACTGATATTTGACTTTTTGGTATAGTTGTTAGTTCCACGCGTGACAGCAAGTACACACTAACAAGGCCACACACTAGAGTTTATTTAAAAGAGTCCCAGGCGGGTGAAGAAACATAGGTGCAAGACAGAAGTCAGGGGACAGAGAAAAAAGGCTGGAGCATATGCTCGCAGTCACTTTTAAGGGAAGGAGTGTGCACGGGTATGCGGGTATGCGTCATGGGTCTAGGGAGGTGCTTCTGGTCCAGGGAGGTGCTTTCGTACTCAGTGCCCCCGGGGTTTATGTAGCCACGCCCAGGGGCATGCCTCTGTGCAAGGTGCTCAGCTAAGTGGAATGCCAGGAATCCTTAAAATAGTAATTTCAGGTGTGTTTATTCTGTTGGTTTTTCTGATGTTTAAAGTGAAGATTCAGCACATGCCCAACTTTGCCATTTCCATCCTATCTCTATTTAACAGTTTTAAAAAATGACCAATTAAATCAGTAACGGCTAAGTCATTGCAACATCACAAATGTACCTCTGCATAAGACAAATGGCATGTCACATAGGATTGAATTTCCTTCTTCTCCTGGAATTAACAACAGCATTAGTTTTTCCTTTGCTGTCCACACTTCAACAGCAATTCTTCGATTCTTTGCAAATGTGATGCTTCTCTTAGCACAACCCTCCACCTCCATCAGGTCTCTAATGTGCCTGGTTATGTCTCCCTTGAAGCATCACTCCTGGCCCAGTGGCTCACTGGGCTGTGCTCCACATCAAGCTGAGGGAATCCTTCCTTGGTATTTCCTCTACCTTGGGTGGGATTCATCTGTTTCTTAGACTCACATGTTTTTCTTGCATGAATTACTCAATTCATTTTAGTGAGAAGTGATGTAGAGGGTATAAATGTTATAAAGCTGTTTGTATTCTGCATGCAAACTGAGTGAACTGTTTGGCTGGGTGTAGACTTTTCTGTTTAATTGATAATGAAATACAGACTTCTGCTCATTATATAAGCCATTGGCTCTTAGTTTTCTAGTTTCCAAGGACACTTTTTAGAAGCCTGGTGCCACTATGACTCCTTGTAGAAAGAGGTTTCATGTAGCCCCATGGTCTGGATCCACCACCACTTATCTGGACCAGCAATCCCAAAGTCCCAAAGAAACACACAGACACTTATATTAATTTCATGCTGCTTGTCCTATGTCCCAGGCATATTGCTAGCTAGCTCTTTCATCTTAAGGCAACCCATTTCCATTAATCTGTCATGCCACGTGGCCTGTGGCTTACCTATTCATTACATCTTGTTTCTTGGGCAGCTGGATCACTTCAGTCTCTGACTCTGCCCTCCTTCTTTTACCTATGCTGTGATTCCACACACACACCCCATTTCCCCCACCCCTGCTTACTCCTATGGTGCCTGCCATGGGCCAAAACAGTTTCTTCATTTAAAGAATGATAGTCACAGCATACAGAAAGACATTTCCACATCAACTCCTGGTTCCTTTGCTTGTTTAAATATGATAATTCTAGGATGCCCTTGGTGATAAAAATGTTTTAAACATTCATAGATTCAATGCTTTATATGCAATTATCCTGATGTTCTTTAAACCTGAAGCAGAAATTGCTTTTTCTCTTTTCAAAAAAGGGAAAAGTAAGTGACATGGCTCATGCATGGAACCTGCCATTACGGGTTCCCAAACCTCACAAACATTGCTCAATCTTGTTACTTATTTCTCCTGACTTGTTGGCTCTGCTGATCATGGCCACTCAGGACCTTGGCTCTGGAGAGTTTAACTCGTTCTAACTCAGGGCTTCTGTGCTCAACCCAGAGAAAAGGGGAGAAAAATGTGGAGAACAAGACATGAGACTGTTTTCAATTGGGAATATAATGAGAATCTGGAAAGCTGGGTGCCATTTGGGTCTAAATGTGACAGAGGGCTTCTGGGGTTAACAGTGTCTGCCCTCAGGAAAGAAAGTAGGGAGGAAGGCCTGGAAGAGAGGAGATGAGCTTCAAAAAGAACCCAAGATGAGGCCCAAGGAGCAGAAACATGAACGTTAGCTTCTGATAGTCTTCATTCAAATACTGAATTTGTGGCCTTCATCAGGTGGCTGAAGCATCCAGGCCTTAGTTTTCTCATTTGCAAAATGGTAACGGTTATTATAGCTGCTTATAATAAAAATGCATCTTTTATGAAATATGTGGAACTGTTCATGCTGAAGATGAGATGCATGGTCACTTCCAGAGACCTTCAGTATTCTGCAGAACTTTCTAACACATAAGAGTCTAAGAGATTTGAAAGCAGTAACAGATGTGGGTGGATGTTTTTACCATGTAGGGCCTGTAGCAGCATGGTGTGCAGCATCCCAGAGCTCATGCAGGTTCTGCCCTGGACACACTGCCCAGCAACATGAATGTCCTAACTCTGAGTGATGGCAGGATGCCGGAGATAAGGATCAGTTCCTTTCTGGATTGGGCCTCCTTAAAAGACCTCCATGGTCCTTACTGCCTCTGCAAGCCATGTTGATGGCCATAATTCATGCAGCTGCTGAAGACCATGTTGGTTTCTGTGGTCTGTGCTGCCACTGGGGGCCATGTTGGTGTCTATAGTCCATGTTGCCACCAGAAGCCATGTTAATGTCCTGCTACCAGGAACCATGTTGAGTTCATGTTCTGTGCTGCCAGGGAGGCTGTGTGGTCTGTAGTTGTACTGCTGCCAGAATCCATGTAGAAGTCCATAATCTGTTGCCATTGGCTGTTGTGGGCAAGGAAGCTCCTTTTTCAGTGGTAGCAATGATTACAGTTTCATAGTTGACAATGAGAGACATTAAAGAATTCTGTAACAACTCCTCCCCCACAAAAAGAATCAGTCTAAAAAGGAAGCTATTGAAAAATCCTTGAAAATTGTGATAGATATGTTGAAGTATAGCTCTTCATAGTTAATGGCTTCTGGTAGGGAAGGAGGCAATTACCTTTAAGGGGCTGGCCACTGGGAGTCTGGCTATGCTCCAGTGAGTATGTGGGAAAATATAAACTGGGCTTGGTGTATTTTTTTTTCTTTTTGTAGGGAAGGGAACAAAGGTGTGAGGGTGGATCTGGGTGTGATCAGGTGCATTGTGTGAAATTCCAAAATAACCAATAAAAATGCTACAGACTGGAAAAAAAGAGTTCTTGACTCTGATGTTGAGGCATATGGCAAGACCGTTTAAAACGAAGTTTGAAAGGCTGGTGAGGAGGTTTCATTTGTAAAGTGTTTGCCATGTAAGAACAAGGACCCAAGTTTTATTCTCAGTACTCACATAAAAAGCCAAGTGCATGGCTGTAGTCCCTGGAGACAGCAGAACCTGAGGCTAGCTTGCTAGTCAGTGCAGCTAAATGGACATGTGGCCTCCAGACACATATACACACATACAAATATGTATGCATACCAATGATAATTAAAAAATATTAAATGGAGTTGGACTTTGAGGAAAGAAGAGCTGCGGTTCCATAGCTGTTTTGCTTCATTTGGTTGTAAGAAAAGGTTCCTTAGTGTGCTTGTCCTGAAACCACAGATGTGGCAGAAAGGAAAGGAGGGTGGCTGCCGCCGTGCATTCAGAAAGAATGTACAAAGAAGGGCTGGAGAGATCAGAAGCTGAGAACACTGACGCTCTTCCAGAAGCTTCCCAGCATGCACATGGTGAGACTCACAACCGTCTATAACTTTTGTTGAACGGATCTGACACCTGGTCTCCGCAGGCAAAACACCCACACACATTAAAACAAAAGAATTTTAAATAATAAATAAATATAAGACATGATATATATGCACTATTTCTTCTTCCTATTTTCTCCTCCCTACCCCGTCCTCCTTTCTTCTTGAGAAGTAGCAAATGTGAGCTCCCTTTCCCCTTTCTCAAGCCTGTTGCAGAGTGGTGATGCGCCCTCTGGTGGTTAATATTTTAAATCTGCCCCGAGAGAGACTGTTGTGGAAGAAACCTACCTAAAACTATCGGCCTAATTTGGGGACATTTCCTGGATATGGCAAGTCAGGGAGTTTTTAAGGTATCACTGCTTTGCATGTGCACATGTGCTATTTATAAAGACATATTCTAGACACATGTGACTTGCCTTGATCTGTATGACTTGAAATGAGGCCAATAGGAGGAGGTAACAAAACGTGGACAAGAAGTGTTTTGGTACAAGCATCACAGGAGCATCCGCTGTCCTGTGGCTAAAACACCAACCAAAAGCAGTAGTCACTAGTTAGAAAGTCAGAGAGGGGAAGTTGAGACACCTTGTGGATATTTGGCTTTGGCAGCTGGGTATGCAGGGGTAGTGTTCACTGGTTTAAACTCTACTGGGGCAAGGGTTTGTGGGAGTCATGAAGAGTCCAGTTTGTGACATGCTTGTTCAAGTAGAGAAGCCAGGCTCTGAGCTCACTGACTCTGCACCTGAGGTTCTTTCTGTTGTGTATGGATGCATACCCTGCAGCTGGACCTTGAACTTGGGGATGGCAGAGAGTAGGTGCTGGCAGGGACTTTCAGTCATGGATGCCATGTACTGGCCTAAATAATTTGTCTTGGGCATGTTTTTGATGTTAGATGAGGGATAATGCATGGAAGAAACCCAATAATCCAGCATTCCGTTTCCAGAAAACATTTTCACACTATGTCAATATTATCATTGATGCACACAGGCAAAGACTATCATAGCCAGATTTTTTTTAAGTAAAATTTGTTCGGTATTTTCTCCAGAATCACTTATCACACAGATGAAAGTTTTGGAGTGAAGAAGGCAAGATGGCACCACTAGTATCTTCTATAAACTATTCATCAGGAAAAAGATTCCCTTGAAGTAGAAAGTTCAACTCATACTCAGTTAGCATCCCCCCTAATGGGCCAGCTACAGTGGCATAGGTTGCTTCCTATATTTTGTATGGAGGGGAACACAGTTTGTACATATTAGAATCTCAGCAGACAGATACACTGAACAATCCCCCCCCAATCAGGGGGATGCTAGCAACAAACTTGCTCATATGCTTCAAACATAGCAACATCTTCAAAGGCTTGGGTAGACACCCGAAGTAGATGGTGAAACCCATTGCTGGAGACACTGTATGCTTTAGATGAGAAATCTAGCTGGAGCTGAATTGAAAGTTTCTTGTTGGCAAGTGACCGTAGGCTGCTAGGAGGAAAAAGTCACCAACGGCCCTTCTCAGCTATTGACCCTGTAGCTGCAATTCTGACCTGGCAAGAGAAGCCCACTGGTTCAACAGTGGAAAGAATGTTTGGGGATTAAGTAACTACTACGAAGATGGATTTGAGGTCTGCTCTGTGGGAGGGTCTACACTGTCAGTTTGAAACCCTGGTCAAAGCCTGTGACTGGGAGGGTCACAGACCCGAGGAATGTACTACCACCGATGTATTGCTAAATGGGAATGTAGCCAAATTACTTCCTAACACATGGCTTCATGCTCATAGATAGTGCTGCTATAGACCTTGGCCAGAGAAGCTTCTTTATTTTGCAGAGCACAATGGTTAATTCAGAATCTCACAGTTGATCAAAGTCTGAGAATAGATGGCATTGAGTTCTCAGACCTAAACAAGACATCTACATCAGCACTCCAGGGTCAGGGAATGTGAGTACAGATGAGGAAGAGGGAAGATGGGGGAGCCAGAGTGTGGAGAGTGGGGCCATGAGACACTGTCTTTCCCAGGGTGGCATGCTGTCACAGTCATAATCACACAGCAACTTCAACTAATGGCATAAGACCTACACCCCCACAAAATGGCATGGGGTTGGGGGAGGCCTGGTTGGAAGGAAGGTAGAAATCAGAGAGAGTGGGAGGTGGGTGAGAGAGGGCAAAGGGGTTAGATATGATCACAACATGTTCTATACATGTATGCATCTGTCGAAAGTAAAAGACATGAATGATGAAATGTCCTGAAGTAGAAGAGGCTGAGAAGCAGCTAAATGTAGTGAGACTCTGCCTCAAAATAATTGAACAGTACAGGGATGGCACTGAAAAGACTGGTATAACCTGAATCTGCCCAGTGATGGACTCATCAGTGTTAGATCCCTGGATGAGTCCACTGGACTGCATCTTTGTTCTAAGAGGACACTTGCTGTGTCTACAGTTTACGTCCAGTAGCTTCAAGCAATAATGGAACTGCTAATAGTCTATATATGTACATAAGTAAATATTAAAATGTGTTCATTAACAAATGTACACAACAGTTTACAGACATTTATACTCTGTAACTTTCTGGGCTAATATATATGTGTGTGTGTGTGTGTATGTGTGTGTGTGTATGCACATATATTAAAAATAAGGAGGGAAGGCCCAGCTTTCCAACCTGTATACAAGCAGAGGTGTGTCTTAAAACTGAAAACCTACCCACTGATCCTTTCTTAAAGCAAGATACCACAATATTATCTTTTGTAGTCTCTAAATCCCATCTTGATGAAATGTCAACACAGGAAACAGGCAAAGGCCTAACCAGCTCTGCAGGCCTCTTAGGAATGTACAGTATTTGCTGTAAATTAAAAACTTGCGATGTTTAGAGAGGGATTCACTTCTTTTAAATCCAGGTACTCAAGTAGAAAGCTGCCTGCAGGCATTTCTGTCCCCTTGCCACGTCATAGTGGCAGTTTCCAAGGCCAGCAGCTTTGCTGAGAAGAGCTGAGTCACAGGCACACTTGCGTTCACAAGGTCCCACCTGCAGCCTTTGCAGGGCCCAGTTGCCCATGTGTCAGGAGCCAGGCCATTAGAACACTGCAGTGGACCAAGGAAGCACCCATTCCAGCTCTACCTGCTGTGCAGTCTGGAGCTTCACTGTCTACAACTTCCTGACTGGCTGGTCCACTGCCTCTGCTTGAACAGACTGTTGGCTGAAAGGTCAGCCAACTTATCCAGCTCTGCAGAGTGGAAGCAGTATGACCTCCTGGTCTCCTCAGACCAAGCATTGAAAGAAAATATGTTTCCTTTTGTAGTGGGGACAGGTATCCTTCCACCTTGGCCTTGGGATACAAACTCCTAGGGTGTAGCCTTTTGGCTAGCATAAGATCCGGGAGCTTGCATCCCAAGGCCAAGGTGGAAGGATACCTGTCCCCACTACATCCTTTTCTCCAGGCATCTAGTACATGTTTAATGGGAAAATGTTAAAGCTGGTCAAGGGCAGTGGCATCAGCCATGTTACCTTCCCTTTTTATTTCTAATGTATGTACATAAGTATTATGTGTTTAATCCAGAAACTCACAAAGAGATTAATACCTGTATACTTTTGTGTAAACTTATCAGCAGATAAGGTAGGGGATCACTAATGCATAGCAGTCTAGGCTAGCCTGGGAAACATAGCAGGGTCTGTTTTATACACACAACGGGGCCAGGGGCAGGGGGAGGGGTGGGGGAGAAAGGGGGGAGGGAAGAAGAAAGAGAGAGAGAGAGAGAACCACCCCTACCTCCCCCCCCCAAAAAAAACTTTGAATACAGTGAGTAAAACATTTTAGGCCTTCAGCATAGTGTTTATACACAGCATCATTTAGAAGTCATATTTACATATGTGTTTATCACCTTCTGTGATACTCCCATTTTATAGCTATATATATATTTTTAAATACCAAGGTTATTCCCACACACTGGGGAATAACTATGTAAGGGGGCTGACTAAGGAGGCATCTGCTTTTCAGCTTAAATATTTTGTTAATGTTTGAGTCTTTTTTAGAAAATGTTAATATTAAAACATTTCTATACCAGGCACAGTGACCCATACCTGTAATCCTAGATGCCTAAATTAAAATCTGCCCAGAGGCCCTCCTGTCTCTCAGCCATATCACAGCAGGCAGCTTCCTACAAATGCACCAACTGTTCCTGCTGTTAGAGGCAAGAGCCACACAGATAGATATTCCTGTGCACTCAGAAGGCTGTGGAAGGTGACTCTCTGAGTTTGAGACCAGCTTGGTCTGCATAGAGAGTTCCAGGCTAGTCGGAGCTATGCAGTGAGACTCTGCCTCAAAATAACTGAACAGAAGAGAGAAGTCATATACACTGAATTAAAATCTGAGTAACTGCACTCTGGGCAGCCTAGGATGAGCCTGGGTCTAACCACAAGAAGTCATTAGCCCATGCCAGCCCTTGAGTTCCGCCAAGCTAAATATTTCCATTTCCTTCTACTATGTCTTATTTGGCAGGCTATCAAAGAATTATACATAACAGTAAGAAAAAAGGCCCAGATATTCAACCTATATGCATGCAGAGTGCCTAAACACTGCAGACCTATTCATTGTTTCTTTCTTTTTTTTTTTTTTTTAAACTTTATTTATTTATTTATTTATTTATTTATTTGCCTTGGTGTTTTGCCTGGAACTGGAACTACGGACAGTTGTTAGCTGCCATGTGGGTGCTGGGAATCGAACCCGGGTCCTCTGGAAGAGCAGACGGTGCTCTTAACCGCTGAGCCATCTATCCAGCCCCCATTGTTTCTTTCTTAAGGCCAGACACTGCAATATTATCTTTCTAGTCTCTAAATCACATCTTGATGAAATGTCAACATAGGAAACAAAGGCCTGAACCCCCACTTTTGGCACCCTGCTGCTCTCCACTGTGGCTGAATGGCTCTGGGTCCAACAGAAAGCAGTGGCAACAACTGGCCATGTCGTAAACCCACAGTTGCATGGGTTCATGCAGTGCCTAGCCCAGCATTTGGGGGTTCCATACTAAAGGACTTTGTCAGGAATGGGCAAAGGAGAGCCAGCAGGCTGTCCACTGGGTCCTTGTCAGAACTCTGGGTGAGCGCTCACAGCATTTGGCAAATCTGGCTGACTAATCAGTGGTCACCCAGAGCAAGAATGACAAGGGTGTCACTTGATATCCCAGTTGGGAAAAACTTGTGGCTTGAAAATTCTAGTTCTCTATTTCTAGCTAAGAGGACTGTTCCTCCCCACTTACTCATCACATCATTTGTCCTTGTGTACTTAATAATGCTCCCCCTCTACTCTTAAATGTAGCACCATGGAGATGACATGGATATCATTATCCTTAGGAGTTACACTGCTCGTTGCTGTCACGCAGATCTTACAGCAGTAGCATAGAGGAAGAAAGGTTGATTTTTGACTCAGTTTAAAGGGGACAGTCATTCATGGTACAGAAGGCATGGTGATTGCGATGGCTTGATCTGTGGCAGTGGAAATTTGTAACAAGGCTCCTTTGTATTTTAGCAGATCAGAAAATGGAGAGCTAGGGCCTGAAACATTGCTGGCCTATAACCCCCTAAGACCTACCTCTCCTGGCAACATAAGCCAGCTCTGCCCTATATCCCTAAGGAGCTAACACCTCCTAAAACAGCACTCCTGGCAAGGGTCTAGGGATCTTAAACCCAGGAGCCTGTGGTGGACATTTAATGTTCAAGTCAAATATTATTAACCCATTAGTGGCATCTTCTTCAACAGAGATACGTTCTTAACATTCCAAAAAGAATTTATTCTAGCCACAGACAAATCTAAGACACTTCTGAGCATTTTAGAACCATGGATGCCAAATTCAAAAAGGCAAGGCAGTTACTAAAGGGGCTTTGCCTCTCTGAAATCAGCTAGCCACCACCTTTGAGATGATTGCCAGCTTCCCTCTGAGAAGTCAGGTATTTGACTCCTTGAGACAGCAGCTGATTCCAGCTGTGCCCGGAGGTTAAGAAAATAGCCATGGTATACTTTCTCTTTTGTATCGTACAGATATGCATTCTCCTGAGACTCTTACTCCACTCAGGAAACGGCATTCTCTGGTGACCAGGAAAACTAAAGCAAGAGCTTTCTGGTGCATCAGTAATGACCAAAGTGATAACAAAGCACTCAGAAATACTAACTCTGCCACTTGCCAGCTCTAGGACTTGGAACTGTTTCTCACCTTCTCTGCCTCAGTTTTCCCATCTATAAGATGGGATTTGATAGTAGCTTCCCTAGTGAAGCTAACAGCAGGTTTAAATGAACTAATAATAGGTAGCATCTTTAATAGTCAAACAATAAAAAGGCAACAACCCTGATTTTGTGGCTCCTGACTGGAGAGAACAAAGAGAAGAATATAAATAAGAGATGATGGATGGATGGATGCTTTTTCAGATTTGACCATTGAATGAGCCTCTGTTTAGGAAACATAATCAAAGAGCAGAGTTCTACCACCTGAAGTACCCCATCCATTAATGACAGGCAGCCACCTCTTCTTAGATACGTGCTCTGGACACATTTACCCTCCTTGTTTCTTCTTGGTCAGCAGAGGCTAAGATAGACCAGTTTCATTAGCACTGGGAGCTCAGGAGTGATTTCAGGGGCTGCTACTCCCAGTGCTCTTGAAAAGCACAATGACCAAGGAGGAAATAACGACACTTTAAACTACTGCTACCCTTTCATTCCCAGGAGGGCCCAAAGCATTTCTCTGGCCATGCTATTGAAGAGCATCCTATGATTTCTTCTGCCAGTCTATCACCAATCTCTTTTTTGAGTTTTACTTTTCATGATGCCGATTACATGCCTTGAGTAGTCAGAGATCTTTACTAGGCTGGATCAATAAACAAAATACAAATTAGAATTGGACAGAGTCTTTTCTTTAATTCCAAGTATGCCTCTCACTTTCTTTAGCTTTCCTTCTAGTCCAAATCAAATCCCTGGGAGTAAAATGACCTTTACCCAAGACTGTACGGGGCATGAAGTCTGCTTTGGATATGGTGTTGATTCAGCCAGAGGAGAAAGGACATTGTCTCTCTAATTACCAGTGGAAGATTCTGAAACAAACACCTTTTAGCTCTGAGCATATTTATCAGTCTTCACAGTACTAATTGAAACCTGCCCCTCGATCTTTGCACAGCCACCAGGAGCATTACATAGTGTGGATGCTAGGACTTCAAATACTAAACTGGAATTTCGATCAGGTGCTTGAGACTGCCAAGCAGGTGACATCAGTGTACCATCTGAGTCATGTGCCACACAGTAGACAATAGTGGTGGCTGTACAAAGACATTCAAAGTCAAATATTAAAAGAAGAAAAGAGATTCTGGCAGACCAGAAGAAATTGTATTTTTGTATCAAATTGATCTGTATTTGAATGGCCCATGCAGCCTCATATATGTTACTGAATCTAAGGCTTAACTTTACTCATCTGTAAAATAAAGGTCAAAGTATGTGTCTCCACTCATGAAGATTTTAGAACAATGAAAAGCCATCGCCAACCATTAATTAAGCAGACTCAGTCTCCTTGTATGGATAGCTTGCTCACTTTCTCCTCTGAAGAGCACTGTCTCCTGTTTATTCTCTCCTAAAGTTCTAGAAGAATGAAGAGCAGGCAGTCAGGGAAGTCTGCTAAGATTCTACTGTGTTTGTGTCCACACTACCCAACACTGAGAGCTCATCACAGAGGCTTAGTCCAAGAGTGGACTGACTACCTTAGGACAATCAGAAATGCTGAGACACATAGCAGCCTATGCCCATAAGGTTCAGAAGCCAAAGACACCTAAAGCAGTCTCTCTCTCTCTCTCTCTCTCTCTCTCTCTCTCTCTCTCTCTCTCTCTCTGCCTCCCTCTCTCCTTTGTTTCTTCCCTCCCTTCCTACTACTCATCTGTGCATCTTTTCATTAAGGTCGGTTACCAATTCACAGGTGGAAGCACTGACATCCTTAAGTCCATCCATCCCACACCCTTAATTTTAAAGTGTCCAAGAACACTTTATTTGCCTTAAAATTTGAAGAAGAAAAAAACAACAACAACAACCATGCTCTCAAGAAGAGAAGGGAAAAAACCAAAAAAAAAAAAAAAAAAACAAAAAAAAAAAACACTTCCTTTCTCTAAATTTGGAGTCAAATTTTAATTCCTATCATGACCCTGGGGAATAGGGAATGTCCCGTGGATTCCTTCATGAGCTTTCTCTTGTGTTCCAATAGTCTGAAGTTTTATGGTTTTCTTTCTTCAGTTGGAACACAGTTGCATCTTTTCTCTCTGCCCAAGGCTGAGGTAGAGTCCAGGAAAGGAGCAACAGTCAGAATGTGTGGGGGTTTTCTCATGCTGCGGCAAAATGCCTGACAGAAACCCCATTCAAACAGCCGGTAGGGCTCACACTTTCATTGCCCAGCTGCATCTGGGCTCACACATTTGTTGCTCATCACAGTAGGTATGGCCCAGAGGCTGGGGCATGAAGCGGCTGTCTCTGACATTGGGACTGACCAGAAGCAGGGTCCAGTGACCAACTGCCATTTGCCAGTCTCCACAGCTCTAAAACAACATTGCCAGCAGGCAACCAGGTGTTCAAACACACAGGTCTGTGGGAGGCATTTCAGAGTCAAACCGAAGAAGAATCCATACTAAATACTGCTGCCAGGTTCTGCAAATAAAATCTGAGTTCAAGATAAAGTGAATACATTAAGATACATATGCTCTTTCTACATGGTAACAATATATAATTTATGGGACTTAAGCAAATAGCTTTATCTGAAACCTTGATTTCATTGAACATACAATATTTTTAGCCTGTAACTCCAAGTCCAACCCACAAGGTAAACACCCCCGGGAGTGCATGAGACAAGACACTCCTTAGTGTTCAAACTGTGAGGCAGTGGAAGCATCTTTGTTCAGGGACCAACTTCCGATCTGCAAGTGCCAAGCTCAGCATCCCCAGGGATGGGGAGCATCTGTTAGTTCTCTGATCTTTCAGCAAACATCACCTCAGCATCTTTTGAAGAGACTATGTGTGTGGGGGGCAGAAGCAAAACCTCTCTTCCCACATGCCTTCAGAGAAGCTACAAGGCTTCTAGAGCCAGAATATAACCCAATCAAGGAGGAGGTATCAAGTGAGATTTAGAAATAACAAATTAAGTGTAGAAATAACATATTAAGAAAGCCCAGAGTTGTGTGTAACTTTTATTCATAGATGGAAGTTATTGGGTGAAGAATTTCTTCTCCTCTCATCATTTTAAACACAAAGACTCAGAGACTTAGTTTCCTTCTGAAATAAGGTGGAAGTGCATTATCTCTGTGCATATATGCACAGCATTTCTCATGAGCATGTCCACCCAGAAGCTAATATGCCAATCCAACTGTCAGGTCTTCTAGCCACCTGCAAAGTGTCCACAAGTGACAAAAGGGAGGTTCATTCATCAGCTAATGGGATTTGGAAACTGAAAATTAAGAATAGCCTCATGCTGAGATGGAGCACTAGTCAGTTCAGCCATTAGCTTCCCTCAGCTGGTCTGCTCCTGAGGCTTGGGAGGAGTGCATGATATCCTGAGTGAATGTGTTATTGACATGTGGAGCCATACCAAGAACCCCAGTGCCTTGGATCCATGGAAATGATCAAGTCTTTCCAGGTGAGATTCAAAAGGATGGCAAAGTCCTCCTCTGGGTCAAGTGTGACTATTAATGGTGTATGCAGAAATTATCAGCTTCCTCTTCAGGGATGATTGCAGCCTGAGATTGCTCCCCACAGAGATTTAGGAATCTCCCTACCTATATTAGCTAACTCTACCTCCTTGTTCAGCTGTGTGCCATAAACCCATCCTTTATTCATCTGTGTACAACAAACCCATCCCTCAATTCAGATATTTAAAATAAACATGTTGAGTTTTTCAGTTGCTATTGGTTGTGTTGTGTATCCATCACACATGGCCCACTCAATCCCAGTTTTTTTGTGCATGTGTCTGTGTGTCTGTCAGTTTTTTTCATTGCTCCAGTCAGGTTTCCAGGAGCAAGCCATGCAGGACCTTGGAGAACTTTCTGAGGATTAATTTTCCATTTTTACTTTTAACTCTACCAAAGACTATCAGTATGGTGATGGTCCCTTATAAACTCACACCATTTGTGAGAGGTTGATTCCCACCAAGAGCTTACCCTTTGTACCAGGTATCTCCTGGTTTACTTGACCATTGAGTAGGATGTGTGTGTATGATGTGCCAGCTTAAAGCCTCACCTTTAAAAAGCCTGAAATATGGGCTGGAGAGATGGCTCAGCGGTTAAGAGCACCGTCTGCTCTTCCAGAGGACCTGAGTTCGATTCCCAGCATCCACATGGCAGCTAGCAACTGTCTGTAGTTCCAGTTCCAGGCAAAACACCAAGGCAAATAAATAAATAAAGTTTAAAAAAAAAAAAAGAGAGAATTTCACATAAAAAAAAAAAAGCCTGAAATACTTCCCATTATCTCCAGATGTAACTACATCATAAGAATAAGACGGGCTGAGGCTGCTGGAGGGTGAAAATACTTGGAAGAGAATCCTGAGTCTTCTACCTCCCCTCATCAAAACTCATTAAAACTACATATGACTTTACATTAAAATAATAGTCAACCATTCTATCGCTGATGTAATTTTTAATATGTGTATTTTGTTCAAAACTCTATAAGAACTAGAGTTATGTAAAATTGAGACAAAGCATTTGGAGTTCTACTTTGAAGTAGAACTCCAGACCTATTGCTTAGCTGTGGGGTCTTGTTTCTCCAAGCTCTAACTTATCCAAAAGGAAAAATAGCACAACCTCAACTCAAAAGTCTTGTAAAGGTTAAATGCCAGGACCTCAGGATGTTTTGGGGGTGGGAGACAAACCCTGAGGGAATGAACTCAGGGGAGGAGAGTCTATATGAGCAAGGGAATAGGGCTCACAAGGAAAATTCCCACAGTGATGGCTGGCTGGAGCTCTGGGAAGCTCACTGAATTAAGAACAGCCACTGGGGAACCATCAAGAAAAGGAACTAGGCCCTCCAAGGGTAGGCAACTCTCCACTGACATGGGCAGTATATGGAGCCTCAAGGGGAGGAATCAGACTGTGTTTCTGTGTGTGGACTGGTACTTCAGAGCCCATTCCCTCCAGAGGAACACCTAACCCAGTCTTGACATTAGGATGAGGAAATTGGACTTGCCTGGAGTGGATGCTGAGCGGATCCACCTTGGGACCTCTTGCCCTTTTCCTGGAGGGGAGGAGGGATGGGGAGGAGGGAGACTGAAGGCTGACTGGGAGGGGTTGGGAGGGGGAAGGGAGGGAGAGCAAAGGGATACATGGAAAAAAAGACTTTATTTTATAAATTATTTTTTTTTGTGGACAATTATTTATTTTATTTATTTTTTCACAGATAAGTCAATAGAATAAACCCAAAACCAAAACAACCAGCCAAACAGAAAACCTGTGATTTTACAATAGCAGCACACATTTCTTCAAATCCAGACATCTCTGAGTGTCAGTTCACCTTGGAAGGTGACTGTACACACAACCAGTGTAGTTTCATTTGTATTATAAATTATTTTTTAAAAAAATTTAAAAAAAAGAAATGAACTCAAGATAAGAATGGATTGTTACTTTCTCATTCTTCTGGAAAGGGCCAAAGTAGATGGTAAATCTGCAAATTCTACCATAAGACATTTTTAGACCTGTAGAGAACGTTTTTGGAGCACTTTAGTGTCTTTTCACTAGCATAAGGTTTAGGGATATCCAACAAGTATTCCCATGCATACACCCTTGTCCAATTCTGCCAAATGTATAACCTCTCAGGTCAAAGCTACCATTTGGTGGTTGGGAGAAAATATGGTAAGAATGCCAAATGTGGTGGCCAAGGGAGAGGAGTACTGTGGATTTAAAATTACCCTGATTTAGGTCAGCAAACAAAATAATAATGAGAAATGTTTGTTTCTTTTTTCTTTTCCATCTATATGTCTTTAAACACTTGGAAAGGGAAATTCTGGATAAGATCATTACTTTCTCCACGAAGGTCAACAGCAGCACACCAAGGCACAGCTCTGTCCTGTGAAAAATCTCTTTGCCATCCAGCATGTACCGAGACACTTCACGCTGAACAAAACAGATCTTGGAAGTTCAGCATGAGGATAACATTTGATGTCATAGAAAAGCCTCATTTGGGCCGAGGCTCAAGGATAATTTTGGGAGACCTTCTTTCATTTTTGTGTCTAATTTAGGGGAAGATGCTCAGATTCAGTTGTAAAGTAAAATAGATCACAACACATGACACATGATGTGATCACATTCCTGTAAATGAGTGGGAGATGAGCAGGAAATGTGTGTGAATTAGAGTTTTTTGTTTACAGTCTTAAGAATTTACAAGAAAAGGATTTTGTTTTGCGGTTACATTTATTTAGAGTTGGCAGTTGGCAGAGTTAGTATTTCTTTCCATAGTGAGTGACTTCCTCAGGCTTTCATGTGAACTTCAAGGGAATAGGAAAACACATAGTGACTTCCTGGGGAACTCTGCTATAGAACCACATTCACCAACTTAGATGCTGAGTCAGTGGAGAGTATCTTTGCTTTTGGAAGGGAGTCAGAAACTCCAGTCTCGCTATGCCACATTTTAAATGCTGGCAACAGTGTGATTAGGTGTGGTCTACAAATTCCTCATATGTGTGGTCCATGCTACTTCTCACATGCAGTCTGCATGCACCTTTGATCTTGGGATGACCTTCCCTGCCACAGACCTTGTCCCACCTGACCCATATACCTGACTGGCTGAGAACCTTGAGGATTTCTCCCCAATAGCAGTTTTCATTGCTACAAATCTGGGCTGTTCAGTAGAGATGCAGCCACATTGGGCTACTTATGTTTAAATCCATTAAAGTGAGATAGAAATTCAGTTCCTCCGTTACACATTTTAAGTGTTTAACAACCACATGTGATAAGTGACTACAGAAGGAACGGGTGCAGCTATACTGTATACCCATCATTCCAGAAAGTTCTACTGGGCAGATTTCTCAGGAAGTTTCTGCTAAGAAAAAGTTCACAGTGTCAGAGGAACTTCTATCTGAAGCCTCCTAGAGTAGAAAGTATAAAAGATTATTGCTATTAGATAATTTTCTACCTCAATGAAATTTATACAGGAAAAATACAAAATAAGGTCTAGAGATAGAGTGTCTTTATGGTCCAAAGAAATGGTGTAAAAGAAGCTGTTTATGATGTGGAGTCCACTAAGAAAAAAAAAAAAGAGCTCAATAAAGATCCTCAAATAAGTAAATACAGTGCAGCAAACACATCTGGGTTAAAGTATAGTATGAAGAATTCCAATTCCCTGACCTTGTGGAGCCCTAACTATAGAAATGGTGGTTTATGTGGAAATAAAGTGGATGTTCTTATATTACATTACAGTGTTCTCTTATGTTAAAAGAGGATAGATTTCTTAATAATAAAGTAAAGAAATCATATTAGGGGATAATAGGGTTTTTGATGTGAACTGTTTCCCCCATCTGAGCTATATTTTGTCTTTAACTGTTCTGAAGTAGCTGGGGGATTTGAAGATTAGGAGTGTGGAGACAAAGACATAGAGGGGCACAATAAAGTACATTGTGTATGTGTGAATTATGAAAGAAAAAATAATGTTTTAAAGATCAGAAACAATCTGGTTAGACCATTGGAGTTCAGTTCCAGCACGGACCATGGCGATGCTAACTAAGCAAGATACTTCAGATCAGCCTTAATTCCATCTGTGAAATGAGAGTATTGCTGTTTCACTGCCAAGGTAGTGAGAGCTATGGGTGAGGACAGGTGTTCTGTGCAGATTTTAAAAAAGAAAAAAAAAAAAGCCAATTTACCCCAAATCCACAGTAGCTGTTTTTAGGGCTGGTACTTCCAATTTTTTTTTTTTTTTTTAAAGATTTATGTATACAACATTCTGCCTCAATTATGCCTGTGTGCCAGAAGAGGGCACCAGATCTCATGACAGATGGTTGTGAGCCATCATGTGGTTGCTGGGAATTGAACTCAGGACCTCTGGAAGAATAGTCAGTGCTCTTAACCTCTGAGCCATCTCTCCAGCCCAGTACTAGCAATTCTAACAGCTCAGATAAAGGGATGTGGGATAAAGGATGCTCTGTGCTTTAGCATGGACATTACACAATTCATGCTCTATGACACAAGAACTAGAGGCTTTGCATTTGCCCAGGATCATACCACTTCAATTTGCCAAAGGAAAAGCTGTATATCTCAAAAACACGGCCACTTTTTTACTTAGCTTGATTTGGGGGCTATTTTTCTCTGAAGGAATTTCCAATCAATTTCAAAGGAATTTTAAAGCATTTTCCCTGTAGGAGGCAGATGTAGAAGTCTGGCCTGCTAAGTTTCTGTTGTCTTTTTTTTTTAAGATAAAATTAATATTTATTTGAGAGTGCAGTGTTCATTTTCATGGTGATGTAATTGCATAAACTAACCCGTTGTTTGCTGCAGTGAGCATCCTTCCCAAGGCTACAACACCTGCCTAAACACCTGCCGAGCATGTCAGGACTTAGAGAACAGTGTTTAATGGCTTAGCTAAGGGCACTCAGGGTCAGTTACCCCTGTCTAAAGACAATAGAACCTTGTTTAACCTGTGAAAAAGTTTTTGATGAGATCTGTAGAGCTCTCTGAAGAAGAAAGAGAAAAAGAGAAGCTAAAAAGCAATTGGTTGTCAGTGGTTTCGGTTTGTTTGGTATCACAGAGATTGAGAAAGACACAAGAACATATTACAATTTCTCCTGAGTGTTTACAAAACCTTTGTCAAAGAGAAATTCCCCGATACAAGAAAAAGCAGTATAAACACTTGGTGTTTAGGGATGGGGAACCCTAACAATGGTGTTGCCTCTGAATGCCCTCTGTGTTCACAGAAGGGCTAGCTAAATGGTTTACCCAGGTGCTTATGCAGAGCCCAATGATAATAACATTTGCCTAGCAGGTGCAAGACCTGAGTTTCAACCACCCAAAAGGACCCTCAAATCTAAATACATATTTTGTGCTATCACATGGCTTCTCTTTAACCTCTATCATAGCATAGAGCATAAATATTTGTGAATACTTTTATTACACTTAATATTTGTTAAATATCTATGAATACAAGCAAGAAGGATGGCTCTTCGAGAAGTCTAGTGGCTGGGGGAAGTGAAGACAAGTGGACTAATGGCACATACTTGGAAGTCACAGGGGCACAGCTGGAGTCCCACAGCGATACTGATGAGCAATATGACTTTAGCTAAACTAGATAACTTTCCTAGGCTATAAAGGGGGCGGGACAGGCTAATGGACCACGTTCCTTGTGGAGAATGAGTCACACACACAAAGTACATAATATCCAGGACACAAAGCATCCTAAATCAAGCTTTACAAGGTTCTCCTCAGAGGCTGCCCACAGCTAGGGAATGGCAGTCATGCTGCTAACTCTGGTTGAATTATTCTACTCATAAAACAGAGAACTCAGCTCGCCATGGGCACTGGATAGGTGTTGAGCATTGTTAAAACACAATTTAGATCAGTATTAGTATTAATGATAAGCTCTAACTGAAAATCTTCTGATGTCCATTTTATTGTAAGTATGTGAAGACATTGGGGGTGGGGGTGGGACAATTTGACTGGCTCCCCTCTCTTTGTTACACTTGCTGCCTTGAGCAAAAGGACTGAGATCAAACGCTAGCGGGCTTCCATATGTCAGCGCTTGCTCTGTTGAATATTCTATGGATGCCGTGAGGAGTCTACACAATGATCTCAGTTGCTTGATGTTGCTTCTGAAGTTGCAGCCCCTCGACTAGACTGTTGTTCATCCTTTGTGCTGGATTTCTTGCCGTCACCAGCCTGGCTGAACTTTAGTTGCAGCTGCCACCATTTCAGGGTAGGACCACTTCCCCTGGTGGCCCAGCAGAGTAGCTGCTGTGACTGGAATGAAAAGAATACTGTATGATTGTTTCAGACACAAGTGTTGATTTGTAGGGAACATTTGCTGTGATTGGTGTGAACACTTAACAGGCTGGATAAGGATAAGTTACTTTCTGTGTCATTGTGTCAAAAATACCAAACAAAAGCAATTTGAAGGGAGAGTTTCTTTTAGCTCACAATCTGAGGGTGCAGTGAATCATGATAAGGCAGCTGGTCACAGTGGACCCATAGTCAGGAAACTGGGTTTGGCTTGCTTACTCTGTCTTATTCAATCTGGGACCCCAGCCCATGGATTGTTATCACCTACATTTCAAGAGGGTCTTCCCAGCTTGATGAATGTAGAGGCTCCTTCACACAACCATGCCCAGGAGTTTGTCTCCTGTAGGATTAATGCTAACCAGGGGCTATGACACAGGCTGGTTGTCTCACTTGGTGAATAGCCCCCAGGGAGACTCTTGAGCTGCCTCTCATAGTTACAACATTGTTGGATGAATCCTAATTGATCTTATAATTAAAAACATGAAGCCAGATATTGAGGAAAATACTAAAAGATCAGAGAGACAAAAGAACAAGCCACAGCCATTTCTCACCCCGCCAACTCCTCAGCTAAAAGGGAGCTACCTGTCTCCACAAATCCTCAGAATGAATAGAGGAAGCTCACAAGAGGTGGTGAGCTCCTGTATCATTCCGCCTTATATTCAGTTCTCTGCCTGGCCTTATCACTTCCTGTCTCAACCTTCCTAGTGCAGGAATTAAAGGTGTGTGAGCCCAAACACTAGGATTAAAGGCCTGGCTCTGTTTGGCCTTGAACTCACAGAGATGTAGATAGATCTCTGCCTCTGTCTCCTGAGTGTTAGGGTTGAAGGCACGTTCCACTACTGCCTGACCTCTGTGGCTGACTGTGTCCTCTGATCTTCAGACAACCTTTGTTTGATACACACTATATCACCACAGCTCCTCAGGGCTTCTCCCTGGAGCTCCCAGTGTTGGTTCTACTATTCATAGAGTATGTGGAGAAAGGAACAAAGAAAAACAGCAGGCCATCCAGCGGGAGTTGCAAACCTGGTGGACTGACCAGCTGCCTGGTAGTTGGTGAAGAGACAGAGCTGAGGGTCTTCCAGGCAAACTGCAATGCTGCTGGCTGCACTATCACCTTCAAAGGAAGAGTCACAGGACCAGTGGCCAACAGTAGCAGCAGCAGAAACAGAGGAGCTGCCTCCTGAAGGATGGCAACTGTGACAGTGACCATGGTAACGAGAGGTAGCCAAGCAATTCAAGAGAGTAGAATGGAAGAGAGCTGGGGCTGGCGATGGACAGGAAGATGGGAAGAGCTGGGGTATTAGTTACTTTTGTTGTTACTGTTATTGTCACACTTGACAGGCAGCAAATTAAAGGAGAGAAGGTTTCTTGAGCATGTACTCTGAAGAGATCAGTGCATCATAGCAGGAAAGGCACAGAAGAAGATGGTTTCTTGTAGATGGTAGTTTCTCTCTGTCCCATCCAGCCCTGTGGACCTGACACCATTTATAAAGTAATCACTCAGAGACTCCATATTAATTATAAACTGTTTGGTCTATTGCCCAGGCTTCTTACTTGATAGCTCTTACATCTTAAATTAACCAGTTTCTATTAATCTGTGTATTGCTATGTGGCCAGTGGCTTACCAGTACTTTCATATCTTGCTTCTTGGGTGGATGGATTGTGTCTCCCCAATTCTGCCTTTCTTCTTTCTGTCCCTTTTAGATTTCCTGACTGGATGTCACTTGTCTTTCCATAAACTAGAACAGCTTCTTTTTTAACCAATGATAACAACACATATTCACAGTGTACAGAAAGCCTAACCCTCAGCACTTCCCCTTTTCTGTCTAATCAAAAAAAGGTTTTAACTTTAACATAGTAAAATTACATATAATAAAACAGTTATCAAGAAAGAATTACACTTATTTTTTTTTAAACTTTATTTATTTATTTGCCTTGGTGTTTGCCTGGAACTGGAACTACAGACAGTTGTTAGCTGCCATGTGGGTGCTGGGAATCGAACCCGGGTCCTCTGGAAGAGCAGACAGTGCTCTTAACCACTGAGCCATCTCTCCAGCCCCGAAAGAATTACACTTATAATATCTAGTCTATTTGTATTTGGCAAGATTAAAGAAAATGTTCTATCTATTCTATTTTTGTGAGTCTAAAGTTTTATATCTAATTTCCCTTTTATGAAATCCAAGGAAAACTATAATTATAACTATCTAGTCTTCAACTCTGTCAAAGACTACAGAAGTAAACAGGAAGTGCATTCTAAGCAACTTCCAAAATTCTAGAAATGGCAGAGATATCTGGCTGCCCTGACAGGTACCCAAAATTTCCTCTGCAACATTGAGACATCCATCTTCAGTCTATAGGCCTAGAGTCTCTGACAGACGGTTTAGTGAGGCAGGAAACCTGAAGGAGTGTCTTGCCCATTGGCAAAGTTTGCCAAATGTTTTTCTCTGTGTCCTGAAGAATGTCTGGCAGTTTTTCTGTGAAATAGGAACCTGAAGTAAAGGATCACCTCACCTTGTTTTGGCAAAGTTCAATGGTCACATTCCTGTGGGTCCTATATATCCAGTTTTTACAGCATACTGTGAAGCAGTAGAGGCAAGAGTGATTTCTTGCCCAGTTACTAACATTTGCCACAAAGAAAGCAAACCCCATATGGAGTTTCTTCAATGCCTATCATCTTCTCTGATGTAGATTAATGTTTCCAGGAGCAGACATGTCTCACTGTCTAGAAAAATCTAAGTTCTTAAAATATTTTAAATTCCATATTCTGTAGGTCTTTAAAGTATTTGAAGATTACTTATCTAATTGAAATATATCTTTCTATCCCTAGAAAACCTAACATTACTATACATTTGATTATCATAGGTTATTATTAATCTGTATTTCTTAATTATATAACTTTAAATGTGTTGCATAAACATACTTTAAACAAGAGTATATGTGTGTGTGTGTGTATATATACATATATATATATAGTATAACAAAATTGACTTTAACATTGTATCAATAAATCAAAATCTATACCAGTATAAAGTATTTTGAGGTAAACAGTAGTTTTTCAAACCAAAGTAGATTCAATAATCTACACTTCTTTATTATTTCTTTATCATTTCCCCTTTTTCCATTAGACAGATATTGACTATGACCATTAACATTATAATTAACCCCCTTTAAATAAAGACAAACATTTTGGAAATTCAGACATAGTTTTCTATATTACTTCCTGCTGATTGGGTATGCTGGTAATCTTATGGGGATTCTGAGAAAATTTAGAAAATGCCAGCACACTGATCAGGAGTAAGGCTTTCACACACTAGGTTTCCAAAAGCTAAATTCAGAGAAAGGGACCAAGCATGAAAAATGATAGATGAAGGACATTGTTAATGGTGTGGCAAGACTAGCCATTCCTTTCTGTCCCCAGACTTATCCCTTGTAAATCCTTTGCCTTTCTCTTGAATCCTGATGAAAAAGCTATGTGTTGAGTTAAGAAGCATTGCTTTTTAATAAAGAGATGCCTCGAGGCTTCTAAGATGCAGTAGTGGAGAGAAAGTACAATATTGTATCACATCATTCCAGCTCTGCATTTCTTTCCCTTGTTATTACTTTTCTCACAGCTCACCACCCCCCTTCCACTCTTATCAGTGGCCTCATTCTTTGAAGGCCAGCTCATGTCTCACGAGCCTCTTCTGGTCTTCCTTTTTCTGTGTGCAGAGGAATTTATTTTTTGGTGCTTAAATGTAATTGATTTCCATTTCACAGGGGCTTGATCTTCACTATAATAATCATGTTTCTTTGCCACAGGGTTTGACATTGTCAGGAACCCAGAAGGCTCTGAATAGATAATGGCTGTATCTGAGTCATTGCTGAGAACTGGGCTGACTGTAGTGTCTGTGCAACACCCATTGGGTAGTGAAGGCCAAACTGAGAAACTGGCAGAAAGCAATCTTACTCTCTACTGTATTTTATAACAAGGAGGCGTGATGACAGGTTAGCAGAGTGAGTGCAGAGGGGCTTGACAGCAAAATGGATCATAGTCAATAGACTTCATGAGCCGCTTGCCAGCCTTAAAACGAACATTGAGCATAAGCTTCAGGGTAGAGCCTGCCATGTGCTAGGAGCTCAGAGTGATCTAAGCAGACTTGTTTGTGATATCATATCAGCTTAGTTAGTGTCTCTATTGCTGTGATTAAAAACAACACGGGGAAAAGCTACTTGGAGGAAAGGGTTTATTTGTTTTATACTTTCATATCACAGTCTATCACTGAGGGAGGTCAGGGAAAGAACTCAAACTGGGCTGGAATATGGAGATGGAAGCTGATGCAGAAGTTATACTGTAGTGATGCTTACAGGTTTGCTCACCATGGCTTGCTCAGCCTGACCTCTTATAGTACACAGAACCACCAGCCCAGGGATGGCATCCTCGGTGAGCTGGCGACCTCCCACATCAGTGGACAATCAAGAAAATGCCCCTATTGACTTGCCCACAGGACAATCTGGTAGGGTTACTACTCAGTTGAGGCTTCCTCTTCCCAAACTATACTAGCTGTGACAAGCTGACATAAAACTACCTAGCACACATACATGATTGACAACAAATACTGTAAAACTTTTTTTAGAAGATATTTCTTGCACTTCTCATGAGGCAGAACACCTGAAAATGTCAGTATCCTTTGCATAATATCATTTAATAATGACATATCTAATTTCTTCCTGGAATGACTTTGAGTATCGGTGGGGTTGGGTGGAGATTGATGGAATTCAAGAGCTTGAATATACCTTAAAGAAACTGGCATGCTCAGGTTCATCCAAAGTTTATTTCTGGAAGCAAAGATTTTATTAGAAAAATTTGTGCAGCTCTTTACATTGTTAAGGAAAAGGAAGCATGCGATATAATCAGTCCTGCTTACAAGTGTTTTAATTACCAATATTTCTTTCTAATTATCCATTTTAGTGCAGTCATGAGATCATAACTCTTAAAAATCATCTCAGCCAGGTATGATTGTAGTAAAAAGTTTCTGGCCTGGCCTAGCCTGGAGATCCAGACCTATAGCCCTGCAACTGCTCAGCCCCAAATAATCACACGAAGGTTTGTATTAATTACAAACTCATCAGCTTATGGCTCAGGCTCATTACCTACAAGCTAGCTCTTACAACTTAATTCAACCATTTCCATTAATCTATTCCATTTGCCACGTGGCTCCTGGCTTTACCTGTGTTCCATTACATTACATCTTGCTCTCTCCGTGGCAGCTGCAATGTCTCTCTTGACTCCACCCTCCTCCTTTATCTATACTTGGAATTCCTACCTGCTCCTAAGGTGCTTTACCATAGGCTAAAACAGTTCCTTTATTATCCAATGGTTATTCATAGCATACAGAAAGACATCCCACATCACTTGGTCACACATGTTTTTAATCTAAGCCCTCAGGAGGCAGAGGCAGGTGGACCTACATAGTCAACTGTAAAGTTTTATGTTAGCCAGGACTACATAATGAGGCCCTGTCTTTATTGTCTCTGTATATTTTTTTTGTCATATGCAAAACCTAGATTTAAAACTCTCTCTCTCCCCCCATCTCTCTCTCTCTCTCTCTCTCTCTCTCTCTCTCTCTCTCTCTCTCTCTGTGCTGTGTTTACATATGTGTGCGTTTGGAGCTGTTGTAACTAGAATGGGATAGTGAGAGGAAGGGAGAGACATGAAGGGTAATGGAGTAGATATAACAAGAAAGCATAAGTGAGGACTTACTGGAAAAAGAACATAACCAGCTGAAGGAGGACCACTGGGAAGAGGAGCAGAGTACAATGACATATACACATGAAGGTGCCATGATGAAACCCATTACTTCATATGCTAACCTAAAAAGACTATGGGAAAAGTGCTTAATTGAGAAAATTCATGTTCCATAATTTAAACATTTCCTGAAAACTGAGAAGAAGCCGTCAGTGTTTCTAGGGTCAGAATGATGCTGAGATATATATTGGAAAAAGTGTTCTGTGCTATAAACCCCAAGAGTCACTGTAGGAAAAGAAGGTGTCATTTAGGAGCTTTGTCTGTGAAAGTAGGGAGCTGGCGTGCCATGAACTACATCAACATTTTAAGAGCAGAAGCAGGTTTGTAAAAAGAACCACATTTTCTTACTTTGTTTATTTCCTTATTAAATGCAAATCTTCCTTTTATAGGGAGAAAGCATGCAAAAAGGACCCACATATATTTGAATGAGGAACTATCAGTGGCCTCAAATAAAGAGAATATTGACAACTAGAGTGATAATCACATAGTCCGTAAGGAAGCTTGATGGTTGAGAGGCTCTGACATTTAAAGTCTTGCTTTTAATGACCTTGGGTTGCTTCTAAGGAAAGACTTGAAAATAAAATCTTTACCCAAGGCCATGAGTCCTACTAAAGGGTCATCTATTCGCCATTGGCTAGCACAGGAAAACAAATCAGAAACTTTGGTTTCAATCTAAGCATTGTTAGGAGGAAAAAAAAAATCTCCCAAGAATTTTAACCACAGAAATACTTTCTCAAAGGTTTTAAATTTACACTGCCCTCATGACTCAGGCAGCCCCAGGTTGAGCAATAAAACCTGCAATGAGTTTTTTAGTCAAACTTGACACTGGATGTCAGGTACACATCCAAGATAGACATTTACTGAAGTGCACAAAGCAGGATGTTTTGATCATGTTTCTCATTATCTAATTATGTATTAGAAGTTATAAATACATCTTCCAAAGTATTAAGACATGAAAAAATGAAAAGTTGGGATTGAGGATGAGCAACTATGAAAGGATCAGGATGAACAGGAAATTAGCCAAAGTGTCCTAGTTAATAAGGTTTAAAACAGAAACAGTGGAAGAATCAGATAGAGCTGCAAGGGCAGTGAACAAACTGAGGAAATATGTAGTGTAGAGAAAGCAAGAGACTTTAAATATTAGAATGAAAATAAGGAACAATGTTAACAGATGAGAAGTTCTAATATATCTAACAGGAACACCAGAACAACAGAATGAGAAGTAAAAAACATTCAGGACACTCAAGCATGTCTTGGATACTCAGAAATTATGTCAAAGTTCCTTTTCCATAAGTTCTACTTACATTTTTTATGCAAAACAACAGCTTGCATTAAGGTAAACCAGACCTATTTGGAGGCATGAGTAATTCCAGATCTGTTCAGGAGAGACCCAAAGAGAACCTGGAATATCTTGTTGTGTAGACAGCAAAGAACTCTTGAAGACTACAAAGATCCTATCAGGAAGACTCAGAAGCTAACCTCAGTAAGATCTCATGGGCCAAGGTTGGGACAATTATTGTGAGAATTGTCAGGCATTTATTTTAAGAATAATAACTGAAGTAAGTTAAAATAATTTAAATCTGTAAAACTTATGACTTTGTACTTGTTACCATGAAGGCTCTTAGTGATGGCCTTGGAAGATGCCTCACTATAATGGAAGACACAGCACTAACTACATGCATTCTTTTAAGACTGTGTGAACTGTTCCTCAAAATAACAAAAAGCATTTGTAAGAGTATTTATGCAAATGTTGGGGCTGAGAACATAACACAGTTGGAAGGGAGAACATTTGCCTAGGATGTACAAATGCTTGGTTCAATCCCCAGCATTTAATAAACCACGTGTAATGTTGTATACCTGTAATCCCAGCACTTGGGAGGTGACAGTGGAAAGACAGGAAATTCAAAGTTATCCTTAGCTATGGTTTCAAGCTATCCTGGGATATATGAAACCCTATTTAAAAATAAAGTATTTATACAGTATTTAGTTAATAACTGGAAAGGAAAGCATAGAGTATCCCTGTTGCAAAATATTTGTTTACATTGTAAAAACGTGTCTTTGCCAAGGCACTTTCTAATTGCTTTAATAAAGAGCTGGGTGTCTAATAGCTGAGCAGGAACAGGTTAGGTGGACTTCCAAGAGAGGACTCTGGGCGGAAGAAAGGTGCAAATGTCAGCCAGGCATGAAGAAAGCAGAATGACCAGTACAAAGATGAGGTAACAAGCCACATGGAAGAATGTAGGTTTAAAAATTTGGATTAATTTGCTATAAGAAGTAGTCAGGAATAAGCATAAGCTAAGGCCGAGCTTTCATAAGTAATAATTGTTGGTTTTGTGCATGAGATCAGACACACACACTGCCAGGGCCACAAGAGAGTTAATTCAGGAGAGATGCCAGATGAGTACAGGAGCACAGAAGCAGAAGGGAGAAAAGACAGACTGCAACATGGTGTCTCCTTTTAAGAGAGCCCCTGGGCACACAGATTTACATAGTCACGCCTAGAGGCGTGCCCTCAGTATGCAGTCTTCACATACCTCTACATACCAGGAATTCTTATTTCATCCAGTACCTTGTTGGGTTATGCCAGGAATCCTTACAGTAATAAGTCTCCATATCATTATTTGTGAGTTGGAGGCCAAAGAAAAATGTGACTACACATCCCCATTTTACACACCTTAAGGAATTAATAGATCTAGACAATGATTACCAGTAGCTACTAATATCAAAAAGAGCACAATAAAACATTCCTGTTCCTCAGAGGAACAAAGTACAAGATATGAAGCAGCCTTGCAAAACACAAAACAAAAGCAAGCACAGTAGAAGCTCTGAATCAACTACAGTTCCCAGGAAACACACGGGCCTGTAAATATTTTAGATTTCCAACAAAATCTAGATTGCAGGAAGTTCTGCACAACAAACTAAGTTCTTAGCTGAATGCCTTTGAAAAGAATTGCAAAGGGAATCATATAAGAAATGGAGGAGGCCTGTGAACTAGTTGCAATGAATAAATCATTTTTGATTCTTGATCCAAAATGTTAAAGACATGTATGATATAATCAGAAAGCAACAAACAGAAGATTTAATGATATCATGGTCTAACATTAGGCATGCTAATGGATCTGGTTTGTTAAATGTGTGCACACGCACACAGAGAGAGTCCTTAAATAAAGTGACTTGACTGAGCATAATTGGATGTATTGTTGATTAAAAAGCAAAGATTTCTAGGAAGGCTAAGGCAAAGCAATGAGAACTAATGTACGGTATTAACTGGACAGATCACATGGATGAACAGGACAAATCCCCCCTGCTTCTAACAGCAGCAACAACAAAGGGCTGGCTCTTACGCAGCTTGGGAGTGATATTGTTATAAGAAACCTTTATTGAGAACAGATCTCTTGAAGTGCACTTTAAGATTAAAAATTATTTTTGTACAATAACTCATCATGAAGATGTGCTTTTTGATGGCTAGAAAAACAACCCAAAGACACACTTCAGCAAAATGGCTCTTCGTGGTTAAGACAGAGACCACATGACATGCAACTTTATACCCTGCTCATCACAATAGGGAGGAGGTAACCAAATCTTTGCCAGGGAAAATGAATGCCAGTTTTGTTTCCAGACAAACTTTCAGGCAAGGCATTCTCTTTAGGGCCATTTTGTTTTTCAATATTCTATAAAATTTTAACTTTTAAGAAACATGAGTACAAAACTATCACATAAAAATATCACAAAATAAAGCATTTAAAAAGTATTCAAGTAAGCACATACAAATTGCACAAGTTATTTGATGTAAAGGGGAAGGTAATAAAAGATAGTGAGTCACCTGACACCTCTTTAAATGCTCTTGGGTTGCTGTGCAAACAGCTGAATCCAAGGTGTTTTTTTTTTTTATTTTTTGTGAAATGTTCATCATTTCTGTTGTTGTTGTTTGTTTTTGAGACAGGATAGAACTCCCGGAGTTTCACCTGCCTCTGCCTTCCTTTATTGTTGGACTTAAAAGTGTGTGCCACCATGTCCAGGTAGTTCTCATTTCATATAAAGATCTTTTTGTAAGGATTCCTGGCATGCCATGTGATGAACCCAACATGGTGCTGGGTGAAATAAGAATTCTTGGTATGTAGGGCTCCATGGTAAAGCCAGCGCATGCCCCTAGGCGTGGCTACATAAATCCGTGCTTACAGGCTCTCTTAAAAGGACACACCATGTTGCAGTCTGTCTCTTCTCTCTTCTGCTTCTCTGCTCCTGTACTTGCCTGGCAACTCTCCTGAATAAATTCTCTTGTGACCCTGGTAGTGTGTGTGTGTCTCTTCTCATGCACAAAATCAACACTTTTCCCTTTAAAAATGGGGATCAAAGTGTTTGGATTGTTTTTATAGCCATCAAAAAGCACATCCTCATAATGTGCTATTGTAAAAAAAATAATTTTTAATCTTAAAAAATAGATCTGTAATTCATTTATGAGACCAAGATTTACATTAAAGCTTTCCATTAAATTATAATGGAAAGTATAATTATTTCAAATTAAACAAAAGCAGTAAAAATTAAAACCCCAAAGGAACAGCTTGGCAAGTTAATGCACCTGAAAGGGACATGAAGTAACCTAAAGAAAAACGGAGGGAGCCATAATATAAGAGCACACATTAATGGAATTAAGAACAAAAATGTTGGAGTCCAACAGAGCCAAAAAAAGACTTCTCTGTTCTCCTTCAGACTCTGAGCTTATGAAATATAAAGTCGCAGAATTGAAGACAAAAATCAGAGCGAGTGGAGAGAGAGAGAGAGAGACGAACAGGTGCTGTGGTTCTTGCTGTTCGTCCTCCATTTGTGGAGCACCAAGCAGAATGGTAGAGGGAAACAGACACATACCTCCCCCAAATTTCCACGTTCCTTGGTCTTAGAGGTAGAAAAGAACTCAGGTCCCTTTGATGATTCACAGCAGGTCAGTCACTGATGAGGATCAAAGGCTGTTCTTCAACTCTAGATCACAACGAGCTCATTTTCACACAGGTGGGCAGTGGCCGAAGTGAGGACAGCTTAGGAAAATCTGCTCATGGATGAGTTTCATTTTTCATTTAAATGCAATAAGGAGAATCAAACCAAACCAAATGTTTTTGCATTTGATAAAAATAGACACATTGTGGGCAAAATTTTAAAAATTAAAGAGGAGAGACATAGTGCACAATAAATATGATATGCAATAAGCTAAGACAAAACAGATATTAAAATAATAAAAGAACAATGTGAGTTTTGTGTTAATAAGTAAGACTTAGATAAAAATGGTTACTTTCCCAGAAAAATATAGTTTTGCTTGAGTGAGCCAAAAAGAAACAAACCAGTTGAACCTATAATGACTAAAGAAGCTGAACTTATAATTTTATTAAAAATCTATCTCAATGCAGCCTTTAGACCCAGCACTCAGGAGGCAGAGACAGGTGTATCTCTGAGTTCAAGGTCAGCCTGATCTGCTTAGTGAGTTCTAGGACAACCATGGCTATCCAGAGAAAACCTGTCTCAACAAAAAACAAACAAACAAATAAATATAAAAATCTATCACTTTCTCTCTCCTCTGCTCCAACATATAAGGCAAAGGAAGAGAAAAGGGGAAAGGAGGACTAAATCAAAACGGATTCTACTGGTGAGTTCTGCCTAATATAGGATCTTATACAAATGTAAGTAAACAATGTGGACCAGGAAGCTTTCTCTCAACAATGAGATAATTTATTTGCTGAAAAGGGAGATTGTCCTTGATTTATCATGTTTGTTCTTGTCACTTTCTTTTCATGCAACTTTGAAAAGGAAAATTATAGGCTGGAAAAAATTACTCCTCCATTCAATAGAAGAATAACCAAAATAAAACCTGGCCTGTGGAGGTGGAGGAGGCATTGTTTATAGTAAATATTAGTCCTTAAAAAGTGGAAATACTCTACCCTCTGATAATGGCCAAAACCCAAAACACAGACAGCATCAAGTGCTGCCAGGATAAAGTAATAATGAAAAAAATTATGGCAACACTTATCCATTGCTTGTACACATGAAAAGTGAATCATCAACACTGAAAGACACACTGTTCTCGTTCTCTCTCTCTCTTTCTCTCTCTCTCTCTTTCTCTCTCTCTCTCTCTCTCTCTCTCTCTCTCTCTCTCTCTCTCTCTCTCTCTGTTAGACACATAGCCTAACAACTAGATGTCTTTAGTTTGCTCAAAGAGACTGAGAACATGTATCCACCTAAAAACTTGCATAGGCAACTCCATTCAAAATTGTCAAAATTTGGAAGCACCAAGAGGTGCTTTGGTAAGCATGTAACTAAATTTGCACACTGGAATATTATGCACAAGCAAGAAGAAGTGACCCATCGAGCCGTGAGATGACACGGAGGAAATGAAAACATATCTTATTAACTGAAAGAAGGCAACAAGAAAAGGTTGAATACCTTAGAATTGCTGGGTGACATTCTGTAAAAGCAGGGAGAAGGGAGATGTAAATGGACAATTGCAAAGGATTTTTAGGGGAGTGAAGCTATTCTGTAGAATTCTATAACGGGAGGGATATGCTGTATAAAAATTTTAAACTTATAAAACAAACACTACTAAGCTTTCTCTAATGGTGATAATAATAAGTGGTGAAGTATGTATGAGAGGAAGAAAAATAAATTGGTCAAGATGTCAGGACTGTCACCTAGGCAAAAATTCCCAGGAGTCTAGCTGTATGGTTCATGTCAAAGTTATTTCTTTCTCTTTTTTTTTTTTTTATTTTTGAGGATATAAAATAGGTTTGAGTATCTGGGCTCTCCTTACCACTAAGAAATAGGTTAAATGGCTGGTAACATTTTGAATTCTGGAGGCTACATATACTGTGAAGGGGAATGCTATTCTACTCCATCTACCAAATAGTTCAAAGACTATCAGTCTTGTGTTCAGTCTTCTATTCAATGGGCTCTGCTGCAGGGTCATGTGATCCAACACATCTGGCAGATATAGATGCTGCAAGAAGCCTTGGAAAATCCCCCTTCCACAAGGCACAGAGAGTGAATGTCTTTAGGATTCCGGAATATAGCTGTACCATATTCTGTAGGCATCTGTTTTCCTTTTGAGAAAAGTTTTCGAGCTTCAAATTGAACTCTAACACAGACAAAACACTTGGTCACAGATCACTCGTTAATACAGGCCAAGTTGCCTGCTATCACAGGGTTATTATTTGTCCCCTATGTCATAAAAATAAGCACTCCTAGGGTAGTTATCTTTTTTTAAGGCATTGTGATAAAACACAGTGACCAAGGCAACTTAGAAAGAATGTAATTGAGCTTCTGTTTCCAAAGGCTTAGAGTCTGTGCTGGTGACGTAAGCATGACAATAGGTGACAGAAGCAGCAAGTGAGAGTGTGTCATAAACATGTCCTACCTCACATGATCTTATGAACATCAGGACTAGAGTCACTGGCACAGAAATGTAGATGCTGTGTGTTTGTGTCTACCGCTACTGCAGTGACTCTGCCACTTGTAAACTGCAGGATTTTTGTATTTGGACCAGCACCTGTGAAAACAGATGGCTACATAGTTCACTTGAGAGTTGAGTCAAACCTAAAGCTTTTTATAGTTCTTGATCATCAGGTTGGCTGCTAGGCAATAGGGTTTGTGCTGTGATCTAGGTATAATTTAGTCAAGTAGATATGAAGGAGTCCAGGATATTCTAGCTGAGTAAATGCTGTAAACAAGGACATGGAAATGGGAGTCAGCTATGGTCTGTCTGGGGTGGTGAGTAGTTAACTACAACAGAGGCTTTGAGCTGGCAAATACCAAAAATATGGTTCTAAAATTATTTGGGGACTAAATTACTACATTAAAATATTTGGGTGTCATGACATTATTATAATCCTAGCCCTTTGGAGATGGAGGCAGGAAGACCCAGGTTCCAAAGACGGCTTTGTCGCATAGTGAGTCTGAAGCCAGCCTGGGCTGCTTGAGATCTTGTCTCAAAAGCAAAACAAGGGTCAGTGGAATGGTTCAGTCCATGACAGCACTTCCCTCCACAACTGATGGCCTGACCTGAATCCCTGAATCCATTTGACAAGAAAGAACCAACTGCTGCACATTGTCCTTGGTCTGTTTGTTTATTTACTTGAGTTTCTAAGCAGGGTGATGATATTGAATTGTATATCATGAAAGAGTAAACTATGGTGTAAGAAAAGAAAATCATTGGGTTTCTTATCTTGACACTGACCGTCACTTCCTATGTGATCTTGGATAAGTTTCTTTTCCAAGGCCAGTGTCCTCATCTGTCATGGGAAAAATAATAATCATCTTGACTTAGTAAGATATTTCAAAGGTTCTAGATAATGTCTCTAAAATGCTTGGTATGGTGCCCAGGACATCAGAGATCAATACATTGAGATGGTTTTATGGAACATTCATTTGTCTAGAGGAAACAAGAATATAGATCTCCTCTGTTCTGAGGTCATTACAATTGTCTAGGGATAAAATGATAAGGACCTAAGCTAAGCTAGTGATGTGGCAACAAAAATATACTCAGCACATGCAAACCTTAGAGACCAGTCTGGCATAAGTTTTTGTGGACATTTAAGATTTATTGAACAACTTACATTTGCCAAATGATGTTATAAACCCTTCAAATATTGACTTAATCTTCTAAGAATGCTCTAAAGATGTTGCTGTCTCATGATTGAAAAAAAGAAAGAAAGCAAAATGGGATGAAATACTTGAAGTCAAGTAACTAAGAAAATATCAGCAAGACCTGTGCCTATGTGCAAGAGTGCCATACTGTACTCACTGTCCAGAGGAGAAAGCTAGGAGCAAACAGTGAGGATGCTGTGCCTAAGCTGGCACTGACAAAGTGATGCCCTGTCCTGCTGAGCTGGAGGTGAAGAAGGAAGCTTCTGATAAAGATTTTAAAGTTCAGGACTGCAGTTTACCACTGTGTGAATCTAGGTTTCCTGGCAGGAGTGTAAGAGTCACTGCGGAAGACAGTTGAGCTGTTCATCAGCATCACCTTCTTTGACTGTTCAAAGCATGGTGATCCTGGGCAGATACTGACTATGGTGACTGAGCAGGAGTCCATGTAGTACTTTGAGGACTTGGGTTCTAGGAGGTATGGCTATGCCAGGACATTCTGTTTTTTCAGAGGGAACTCAGGAGTCTGCTGCTGCCAACAAATTCATTTCCCAAGAATAGGAAGACAAAACTCACAGTCTTCTTCTTTTAACCCCTTAGCTCCCATAATTTTCCCATTTGCTATGGTTGAACTTATTTCTCTATACAGACATTACGTTATCATAAACAAAGGTTAGGAGTAGATGAACCTCAGCTGCTGTGGCAGCTCCATAACCTACTAGCTCAGTCGTCTTGTAAAAGTCCTTCAGAAGTCACTTAGTCTTGAATATATAGTTTAAGCTATGAAACTGGAAGGTAATGACTGTGCTGAAAGACACATGAAGACCTAGTTAGTAAATATGGTTACCTATCCTCAGCTACTTGTACTTTCACCTCCAGTGCTTTTTTAAAAACATGGTCAGAGTCTCTTTGGTGCTTCCCCACTGAGAGGCAGACACTCCTTTACATTCTCCTCCTTTGGAATCTGCGCAGGCTCTTGAACGCCTCAACCAATGAAAGAGGAAGAAGATTCATATGATTTCTGTGACAAAGGATGTTCTTGTCTGGTTTCCTATGTTTGCCCTGGGAGCCATAAGTTGCCTCTGAAAGTCTGTCTACTCTGTAGGGGAAGCTGCAGCAGAGTCCACGTACAGCCACTCAAGCAGGCACATACTGGACCATTACAGGCACCACGGTTGCCTGCTGACTGCCACCAAATGATATTCATAACACTACACAGGACCAAAGGGTTGCTAGACAAGCACCATTGAAACACCCTACCCACACAAACATGAGTAGAATGGAATGGCTGTTTCAATGACATTGAGCATGTTGTACAGTACTATTCTCCAAGCAGAACAACACCCATGCTTATAAGACTAGCTGTGTCTGTTTGCAAACCATCATCTACCCCAGCTGGACTTGTTGACTGTGGACATTCCTTTAAGAAGGGAAAGGTTGAGGTGGCCACTCCTCCCAGATATATGCATTTCTGCCTTACTTGCCTTGGCCTCGGGGTCCCTGGGAGGGGCTTGTGTGTTTGTGTGGGAGTAGACTGGGGTAAGTGGGCTCTTCCTGTGCAGAATGAGAGGCCATGTGCTGGATAAAGACTTTTCAAAGTGTCTGCTTTGAGGTTACCTATACTTCCTCTGCTATGAAAGCTCAATAAAATCACTGATTTCCCAGTATAAACTGTAGTAGAATTGTACTTTGGTTTATGGTTGGGATAGTAATAGGAAAGGATAGATATTGTTCATAACTACCCCAGGGAGGAGATTTTAGCAACAGGGAGTAATGTACTACCCAGTAACAGTCAACTAAGACATCTCCTTTTATCCCCGTTCTTACCCACTCTTGTCTGTCTGTATCTTAATCTTAAACAGCCAATCCAGAGTATGTCCAGATTTTAACCTTCTTCTTCTTCTTTGTCATCATCATTGTCTTTATTGTCATCAACATCTCCTCCCCTGCCGTGTGTGTGTGTGTGTGTGTGTGTGTGTGTGAGAGAGAGAGAGAGAGAGAGAGAGAGAGACAGAGAGAGAGACAGAGAGAGAGACAGAGAGACAGAGAGAGACAGAGACAGCGTGTTGTATGTGTTATGTGTGTGAAGGCCAAAGCCAAAGATCAACACCAAGTTTCTTCCTTGATCATCTCCATCCTACTTCGTGTCAAACAGTCTCTCACTGAACATGGCACTCATCACTTAGGCAGGCTAGCCAGCTAATGAGTTTCTAAGGATTCACCTATGTGTGGCAGGTGTTTTTACTACCTGAGTCACCTCCCAACCCTGCCTCTCTGCATGCTTATGCCTTCGTGTGGTTTAATTGGGGAAAGTCATCTTATCTCCTGAGTCTCTTTCCTCCAGGAAGCCTTTTCTGAGCATCTCCTTTGTGTCAGAGGCTACCCTGAGCATGAGTACTTTCCACTAGGTCAGGTTCAGCAAACTTATGTTAAAAAAAAAAAAACCAGAAAGTTCATTGTTTAGGTTTGTGTCAAGAACCTCAGATGCAGGAGAGTAGCTGTAGATACAAAAGAAAGACATCTGTGGTCACACTCCAATAATTAATCCAGCTAAGTGAATTGTGTATTCACTTACAAAAACGGGCAGCAAGCTAAATTTGGCACACAGGCTATGCTGACCTATGCTCTACATTCTCCTGGATGGAAACAAGTCTCCAGAGATGTAGTGCACCCAGCAACCATTGAAAGAGTCCAAATCCACCAACTCAAGGGGACCTGAGCTTTAAGCCCAGTCCTAACCAAAGGATAAGTGAGCTCAGAGATGGAGTTGCAAAGGCATGTAGTCCTGCAGCACAATGCTAGCGAGATTAGCAGAGGTGGAGATACAGATGGTCAGTCCTCGATGAAAAATGAACAGAAGGAATGGTGTAGCCTCATTTTCTAATTGGTTTCTCCCACTCATTCATTTTGCTTCCCAGGGACCTAGGAGGGCACAGGAGAGAAGGTGAGAATGGTGGTGAGGTCCACAGTTGCCTACCAGTTATTTTAAGGCCATCATCTTTTCTTTTCAGAAAAAGAAAAAAGCTCCTTGAAGTGAATGTCTTCAGAACACAATGTGAAACCACTTCCCCTCCCAGCAACATAGCTGGCGCTCACAGGAGGAAACCAGAATAGCATGTAATGTTCTAACTGCTCTTTCAGTAGGGAGACTAAACACATACAAACTAGTCTAAATTTGTATCTGCTGTGAACCTGAACAATGCCATTCTGTTTAGAGGTTCACCAAAGAAACTGTATGCACAGTGAGGGGGGGTCATGCTTTATTATTCTGACTTTTCCAACTTCAACCTAATTTCTTTAAGACTAAAACAAACACTCAGGCTTCACTTAGCCCTGCTTCATTTAGAAACTTGACCAGAAGGGCTGGAGAGATGGCTCAGTGGTTAAGAGCACTGGCTGCTCTTCCAGAGGACTAGGGTTCAATTCCCATTACCTACATAGCAGCTGACAACTCTCTGTTAACTCCAGTTCCAGGGGATCCAACACCCTCACACAGGCATAGATGCAGACAAAACACCAACGCACATAAAATATAAATAGATCAATTTAAAAAAGAAACTTGACCTTGTTGATCATCAATAAAGATTAAAAATTACAAGGGAAACTTTGGCACAATGCAAGATTTCCTGGCTATGGAAGCTTTGTGTCTTTAACCTTGACTGCTAACTTTGGGTAAGAGTGTCTATTATGTTATACACAGAAGTAAGAGGGAGAGCCATTGTAGAAACTTCAGAACTACAGACTCCCATAACTGACTAAATGCATGCCTGCTGCTGGTTTAATTTCTGCCCACAGCTGCTTCTCAGCTCATTGGCCCACTCCTGCTGAGTGGCTTTGCCCACACTGCTAGTTCTTCTTCCATAGCACCCTTTGGCTTCTACTTATCATGGTTTGAATATGAATGTTCCCCCACAAGTTTAGATGTTTAATGCTTGATCTCAGCTTGTGAGGATCTTTTGGGAGGTTCTAGAATGCTTTGGAAATATGGCATTACAGCAGAAAGAGGGTCGTGTGTGTGTGTGTGTGTGTGTGTGTGTGTGTGTGTGTGTGTGTGTGTATTTGTGTGTGTGTAGGAGCAGTGTCTTTGAAGGTTATACCTGGGCCTATATGCCCCCCTTTCCTGCTTTCTGTCTGTGTCAAGGGACCTCCAAAGGCCACCAGGGGAGTGGGCTCCGATGCAAACGTATGAGGGTCTTTATTGTTATGGACAGGTTCAAAGGAACCCAACCCTTTGTTCTGACAAAGTTGAGGGTTACTGGCCCAAAGGCCCAAGGTGAGGGAGATTTTAAAGAAAAGCTTATGTAAAGTGGGGTGATGCACATCTTGGCATTCCAGGATTGAGCAAAGGGGTATGGAGTACAGAAGTATTGGCTGAACTTATCAGCATGAACCCAAGCCCTGAGTTTACTGGCTGAACTTTCTGCATGAAAACTAACTTTTTAATCTATTGGCTGTCAGGTGCATTCTCAGACCTGTGCCCCATCCTCAGGGACCAAACACTCCTTTCCTGAAACAAAGCTTTGAAAGGATGAATCCATGGTTTTATACTATCCACAATAAAGGGAACATTTTCATTTTCCATTCATTTCCCCCAACCTTGATGGGCTCACCCTGGGCCCAGAATCAACAGTGACAAGGCCCATGGACTGAAATCCTTGAACCTTTGAGCTAAATTCATCTTTCCTTCTTTGAGTGGTTCTGTTAACTATTTACTAAGAGTGATGAAAAGTGATGGGCATACCTCTGCTGCCAACTGCCATCAAGATGTGGCTTCTTTCTCTGAAACCCAAGTAGCTGTTCCTATATTATGTAATGTCTGTGTCAGCTAGTGGCTTATGCTATAAGCAGTTTTTAGCTAGAGGCTGAGAAATGATCCACATTTGGTGAGATGTAAAGTTGGTACAATGCCCGGGGCCCTCTTTAAGATAAAGAATGCAAACTACCAAGCAGGAAATCATGACTAGGGGATCTTTGAAGGGCCTATGGCCAGTTGGGAAGCCAGAAAGCTTAAATTCTCTTAAATTCTGTTAGTTCTTGGTCACTCCACCTGTGATTAGGTTCACTGGTCAATGTTGTGGTCTAGAGTTCTCTCTTTCAGGTATAGAGGATGTGTGGTTTGAACCATTTCTAAAGGATGGATTTTGGAGCATTACAAGGCCACTGGCAAAGGTGGTAGAAATGTTCTGCTAGGTAGTATTAAAATAAAACATAGTAAGTCTTGAATTTCTCCCCCCTGGTATTATTCTAGTTCCTTACTGTGCATTACAGTTTACTGGTGGGCTGTCTCTACCAAGGAAAATATCCTACCTGTAATGGTATAACTGGACTGGACTGGTAAAGACTCCTGCCATGGTTTCCTCTGGAGTCCAGCCTACTGCTGCACAACCCCTCTCTCCACAAAATGTGGAGAGACCTTCTGGTTTATGGGTGATTGTTCTGTATGGACAACATAGCACACAGAGCCCATTTGGCAGCTGCTCACGGAGACTCTGACAGTGTCCTCATTTTCATATCAACACACACTGTCGGAGAAGAACAGCAGAATGCAGTCCTTTATACAGGTCATCAAGACCAAGCTAACTGATTTTCCCAGGTACTTGGATACTGAGGGACTGACTATTACATGAATACATAGATAAACATACCTGTCCACAAGGACCAAAGAATCCTGCAGAAGGCTGCAAAGTAAGCCTTTAGAAAAAGCCTGGGTCCTTCAGTGTTCCCTCCTCCCTCCCTGCTCTTCCTTCCTCTCCTCTCTTTCTGGAAACATAATAAAACTTCAATATAATTGAAATGCTTAGATGTGTGTATTATTAATGAGTTTTACTGGGTAAGGCAATGTTCCTTTAAGAAAATGAAAATTTGAAAAGACACATGCCTGAGGTTAGATTAAATCAAATATATAAATTCTAGCATATTAGGGCAAATATTTCAGATCCATTTACCATAAGGGATAATGATTGCTATTCATACCTGTGTTTATATCTCCTTGGCCTTATATTCAAACTTTAAAAATAAAATCCTCTTCTCCAGCTGTTAAGGCTATATAGCAGGCTTCTGGCTGTGGAGAAACCATAGAACTGGCAGTGAGCATATGGCTTCTGAGTGGAGGCTCCTCACGACCTCACCATGACCCTGGTGTACCACTGTGCAGATGTTATGACCTCTTGCGCTCCTTCTCTGTGAAGAAGGCCACTTTACCAGCAGCATCTTTTCTGCTCTGCTGACTATTCTTCAGGGCCCAGCTCTAATCATTGCTTCTCTTTCTTCATTTGATATATTGATGACTGCGCATGCTCTCCTCTTGAGGCACGTCTGGAGGATTATACTCTAGTGCTCTTACACTGCAATCTCAGGCATACCCAAACCAACTCACTCTTTAAGCCCTCTGCCCCTCCCCCCTGTGTCTTGCACCTCTACCTCTATGAAAGGCACGCACTCGCACACGCGCGCACACACACACACACACACACACACATACACCACAGACACTAGAACTTGCTATTCTCCTTTCTAGCTTACTTCTATTGCCTACTGCTCATTTTTTACAACAAGACCTTCAGCAGAGTGTCATAATCCAATTTGTGTGTAGTGGGGAGCACATGTGTGTGCAGCTGTGCATAACTGTGTGTGTACATGGATGTGCGGGTGTGTAGTCAACCTCAGGTGTCATTCCTCAGGAGCTATCTATACACCTGTGCTTGTAGACAGGCTCTTTCATTAGTGCTCAGTCAAGTATAGCAGCTGAACAGCCAGGAAGGCCCAAGGATCTGCCAGTCTTCCTAAGCTGGGATTCCATGCACATGCCACCACACCCAGCTCTTTTTACAAGGGTGTTGGGGATTAAAGGTGGATCCTCATGCTTTAGAGCAAGGACTTTAAGATGTCTCGTCAGCCCTCTAATCCTATAACCTATAATTCAATCAGGGACCACCAGTTTTTCCTCTGATCCCTTATCACCAGAGCAATTATTTAAAGGCAGATCAGTTTTGGTCACTCTCTGATATAAAACCCTTCCAAGCTCCCCACAAGTTTCTGGATAAAACCATGTCCTTAACATGGCATCTAAAGCCTTTCACTTCTGGTCTCTTGTTTAGTTATGGAGCAAACTAAAATGATCTCAGAGCCCAGAAAAGCCCACTGTCCTTTGTGTTCTGTATTCACGGTTTCCTGGTCACCTTTTACTTGGATGATTAACATCAGTGACATCCTTCATTGTCTTCTCTGACCCCACCCTAACTTGTTTAGAACCTCTTTTCTGTACTGTCACAATCCACTATATATTCTTGCCCCTTGGTTCCTGCCATACTGCATGGGTGCTGATCTGAGTGCCCTGTGCTGGGACTGAGCATGAGTACTGATCTGAGTACCCTGTGCTGAGGCTGAGCATGGGTGCTGATCTGAGTGCCCTGTGCTGAGGCTGAGCATGGGTGCTGATCTGAGTGCCCTGTGCTGAGGCTGAGCATGGGTGCTGATCTGAGTGCCCTGTGCTGGGACTGAGCATGGGTGCTGATCTGAGTGCCCTGTGCTGAGGCTGAGCATGGGTGCTGATCTGAATACTCCCTGCTGATGCTGAGCCCATACTGAGACAGAGCCCTTGAGTGATCTCCTCTTATCAAAAGTAGACATTGTGCCTGGTTCTTCTTTGTGTTGCCTATTTTTTTTGGCATGGTGTCCATTCGCAGTAGACATTCAAGAAATGTCTATGAATTTTATAGAAAGGAATCCTGTATTAGATTATTAGACTTAATGGCTGACTATTTCTAGAAATAATGCACATTAAATTTGCTGGGCAAATTCCATTCTGCTCAAGCTATTACTTCTCACATTCTGAAGTTCAAATTTTTTATCTTTTAAACAATAGATATCTTTTAATACCTCCTATATGTTGGATATCTCACTGTGCTCCAAAGGCATCTAAGATATACCCTGTACTGCAGAGGGACATACTGGTGAAACATGGTTGGTAAGTAATTATATTAAGGTGAGTCAAATGTTACTAATGTAATTAAGGGCATATGAAGAGTCACAGAAAAGAACACTACTTTCAAGAAAAATAAAGAAGAAATGATACTTAAGATAGGACAGTGGGGGGCTGCAGAGATGGCTCAGCGGTTGAGAGCACTGACTGTTTGCCAGAGGACCTGAGTTCGATTCCCAGCATCCACATGGCAGCTGACAGCTGTCTGTGATTCCAAGATCTGACACCCTTATACAGTTGTGCATGCAGGCAAAACGACAATTCGCATAAAAAATAATAAAAAAGATAGGAGACTGGATTGGTGGTTACCATCATAATAAGGGGGCGTGGCTGGGCTGGGGAGTAAACTGTGGACATAAAGATCAGCTGCCTCAGTATTTGGAACATGGAAAAGGCCTTCCCATGAGACTTGAAGTGCTCAGCTTGGCCAAAGACCCTGAAGGGTAATTCAAATCATGCCAATAAATTAATTATGCCTTATAGGACGTGTGTCATCTTTAATGGTTTTGAAGAAGTATAACGTAATCAACACTACTGATTACATTTACATGTTACAGTTACATGGAAGGTTTTAGGTAAAGAAAGAGGTGCTAGGAAAAGTACAGTGGAGGAGACTGTTACAATACTCCAGCCTGGAGACCTTGGTGCTTGTGAATAGCTCTTGGTTAACTGGATTTCCCAGAAAGGTTGGTTACTTTGCTTGGGCAAGTATCCTCCTTAGAAGATGAGATTTATAATAACTAATGAGATTAGCTGGTAGGATTAAATGAAATTTTATACCAAGATTTCAGAATGGTGATCATAAGCACATAAAAATATGTTCTCTTTTTACCCTGGGAGGGCATGAACCAGTAAGAGGACAGGAAACAGTAATGAAAAGTTAGGAAATACTGAAAGCATTTGGGTGTGGTAGGTTGCTGGGGCAAAGAATATAAGTTAATTCAAGGAGGATTCCCAGGTCCAGGCTTAAGTGACTGAGTGGGTGAAGATAATTCCCTTAGAATTAAAAGCAAGGGTGTTTTGTCTGAAGGTCAAGAGTTGTTAGTAAACACTGACTCATAGTTGCTCAGAACACATTAAAGAAGACGTGATCTGAGGCTTTGGGGACACAGATCTCCAGCTCTGAAAAGATGTTCTTAGAGGGTGCAGAACTGTAGCCAGGCCTGTGCAGCTGGGAGAGTGACTGAGAATGGAGTTCAGGGATGTTGACAAAAAAGTGACAGAGAAAGGAAAATGCCCCAAAAGAGGACATTGGGAAAGACAAAGAGGAATAAGATGAAAATCAGGGTATGATAGATGACGAGATATACAAGCCACTTGTTGCTTGGTGATAGCAAGGCACCTAATCATACACTTTACCAGAAATCCAAACTTGAAATTTTATGAAAATGTAGATGTGCCTAGGGCTTTTTTCATAGAGTCCACTCATATCTTTCAGGCTAGTTTGCATAGGTGGTTTGAATCCCAGGAGCAAATCAAATCTATGATTTTACAGCTTTAATACTTGAATTTTCAATTTCCAGAAGAAGGTGTGGGCAATTCAGCTTTCAAATAAATATGAACTGCTTGTTAAATCAAGAACTAAAATGCCTATACAAATTAAATCTTCAACAGGGCAATTACATAAGGGATGGAGAAAGCCACCCTATTTTTGGGGGTTGCCTTTTGGACAGATGAAAGATTTAGAAGAAATTGCCTGGTATGATTTATCTGAACCATCATCTAATCTACCACACATGAAAAAAATACCAGCAAGTTATACTAGCTCACAAGGAAATCATGATCCTATAGAATTCTAATAATAAGATCTCACTGAAGGTTGAATAGGAGGCAAAATCAAAACTACTTTGCACAGAAATGCAACTCTCCACCATTTGCAGGCTTTAGAAAATCCCAGTCCAGTGTTGGAACATGCACAGTGTACCTGTGTGCGTCATTTTGATGTTCAAATGCTCATTATGTATTGAACCTTAGTCAGCACTGTGAGACAGCTGGGCAAGCAGCAACAGCTGAGGGGAAGAAGCCCATCCCTCCAGTGGGTCTCACATCTATGCAAGGATAACTCGGGAAAATAAAAGAAAAGGATAAACAAAAGTGGTCTGGGGGGCTGTCAGAGCTGCCAAGCCTACTGACCTAAATCCAACCCCTGGAACCCACTGTGGAACGCACGCGCGCACGCACACACACACACACACACACATACACTAAAATACACAAATAGCTTTAAAGTTTGTAACAGGTAGCAAGGACATGAGAGAGAGAGAGAGAGAGAGAGAGAGAGAGAGAGAGAGAGAGAGAGAGAGAGAGAGAGAGAGAGAGAGAGAGAGAGAGCCTGTTTTAGTTAGGATGAAAAAGGCAAGCCTCCCTTAGGAGGTGATGTCAGACTGTGACATAAATCCAAGAATGAGCTGGTCTGTGAAAGTGAGGGGAAACATTTGGCCAGACGTTGTATTTCCCTAAGTTCAGTGGATAGAATTTACGTTGGGGACAGGCGACGTGGTTTAAAGTTGTCATTGCTTTTCAAAGACATGTGCAAGCTGAAATAAGAACAGAAGAGGTGGGTCAGTAGGGTACTCTCGTCAGTGCCTGGGCAGAAATGATGATGGTCAAGGCTGAGATGACATTGGAGTCCAGAGACACTTAGAGCTGTAACCCACATGACTTCTCTGGAGTAGACATGGGAAGATGGTAGACGTGGGAGAATCAAGGAAGAAAGAGTTATTCACATCATTCTTCCCATTAACATGGTGGATGGCGATACCATTTAAGGGGTGCAGCATGCTGACAGTTTCTGGGGATGGATAGTGCATGTTTTCAAGCTGTTTATAATATGTGATGTCCTAGAGGAGACAGATATTGGAGTGAGTCTGTGGTTCAAACAGAAAATAAACCTTGGGCTGGAGAGATGGTTCAGTGTTTAAGAGCACAGACTGTTCTTCTGGAAGACCTAAGTTCGATTCCCAGCATCCACATGGCAGCTAACAACTGTCTGTAATTCCAAGATCTGACACCCTTACACAGTTATACATGCAGGCAAAACACCAATTCACATTAAATAAAGATAAATATTTAAAAAAACAAACCTGTGACAAGAGATGCCAACTCATGCTTTTGAAGAAGCTGGATTTCTGGTGCCAGTTTCTTCCTAAATCATTTCTGTATGTGTTTCATTTACAGGAGCAGTTTATCTTTAAAACAAAATCTCCTTTAGAGGTTTATAACCACATGAAGTTCTTGTTTATGTTGAAAATGCTTGTAACAACCAGGCATGATGGTGCACGTCTCTAATCCCACTCTTTAGAAAATACTTGTCAGGAGTAGAGAATCAGTTCACTGCCAGAAATATACTGACAGTTCTTTAGGGGACTTACACAATGGCAATAAATGCCCTTTCCTCAATACACCATCCTGGCAGCTTGCCAGTGAACATTTAAGACACTCCCCCCTCTCTGGACTTTATTTTTACTCCCCCCCACATCCCTTTCTATAAACCTAGGCTCATCCTTGAGGCCCAAATTAGATTATTGAAGTATCATGTGTATTTCTGGAACTTTCCATAATTAATTTCTACTCCAGTGCTTCTTTTTCATTTGCACACATAGCACCTGTTAAGATGCAGATTCTGTTTTGATTGACTTGCAGTAGGGTCTGAGAATCTGCATTTCTAATGAAGTCTCTGGTTATGCAAAGGTATCTGGTCCATGGACCATGGCTTCTGAGAAATGGGCCACATACAGTGTCATTAGTATGTATTATACTAACGCCCAGTCTGTGAGTCTCCTCCTAATGGAGGTACAGGGGTAGACCGGCTAAAATAGAAGAGAAAAAGATCTCACACCAAACCTATATTTGAGGCCTTGTCTTTACATCTTTTCAAAGAAACATGAGGATAAAGAATCATCCTCAACAACTGAACTCCAAAAAGATTACATATATGGCTAGTAAAGTACTTTTCATAATTTAAATATTACTTGAGTATCTTCACATACCTGGAGATAATGCTGTGGCCATCCACATGCATGCAGCTGCACTACCATATGCCATGGCAGCATCCCTGCCATCAGAAGAGGCAAGATTCTTTCTTGTCATTTTCCCAATTGGTGACCAGTAGTTAGACATCTAAATAGAAGGCAACAGCACCTACCACGTACTCCTTTGCTCCAGCCTCATCTGGTGTAAGTGGTCAAGGGGATCCACCTGGAGGACCACTTTGGAATCTCACAACTCAGGCTTCAGGCAGGAGAGACTTGGCTCTTCTCAGGCAGGAGAGAAGATCACATTCAAACACAGCACTGGTGGACTGGAGTAATGCTAAGAGTCCTATAAGCAAGACTTTGAGAGAACAAATGGGAGAATGTAGATAAAGGGCTCTCTCCCATCTATTGACAAATAAATGCTGTTTCCAGCCTACAGCTGAACAGGTAGTAGGTAGTACCTGTCTGAGTGAATCTGGCACAAATTGAGAGGCAAACACTGAAACCACCTTTCTCTCCATCTGTTTACCAAAAGTGAAGCCAGGGGCCTCTGATTGCAATGCTCTCAATATTCTCTGCATAGAGTCTAGCCTGTGGTAATTTTTCAGATCCTTCCCCACAAAGCCAAGCATGACAGAGTGAATTTTGCTTAGGCAAATACTGAGATTCACTCCTTCTTGTTGAGGAAACTGGATTCTGGGAGCTATACCCTTATCTGAGACAGATAAATCTAAACTGACTTGGTATGCACCTTCCTAGCACTCATGAAGATGTAAGAATGAAATGTAAGAATGTCTTGGTTTGCTTGTTTTTCAGAAAAAAATGCATGGCATTAGAAATTATCATGTTAAGTAAAATAAACCATACCCACAAAGATAAATAATAAACGTTTTTTGTCTCATATATGTAATGTATTGAGGATGCGAGAGGAAGGGGAGACGAGAATCAAGAAAGAATAATAAAGATGAATATGATTGAATTAAATATCTACATTAAAATGCCATAATGAAACCCCTTGCTTTGTACAAACTTCTAAATTAAAAAAGTAACATCAAGAAAAGTGAAGCATGGCTAGCTTCTGACTGCCACTGGGGAGGGAGGGAGGGGTCAGAGCTGGAACCCATACTATATAATATATTGTTGTTTTGGTTCCTTTCAGTTAAGAATTCTCAAAGTAAGTGAAATATTATTTTAAAATCTTATCAAGCCTGCCCAGCATTGTAGTTATTCATTGTGTTATTGTTAAGCCTTGTATGCCTGTAATATTTCATAGTGGTTTTCATCATAGTGATTGTTTCACTTTTGCGAAGCATTAAAATGTTTCTTAGATTTCACAATAAACATGGAACCAGAACTGCAGAGAAGTCCAAACAGTAGAAGTTTCTTTTTTCCTAAGTGCTAAACATCCTTTGGTGTCTATTTTGGGTTTTCTTTCTGATCCAATGTTTCAGAGAGTGAACTGCATGCAGGTCATGGGAGCTGAGCCTGGAAAATCACAGTGGTCACCAGCCTCCAGTCTGCCCAGTGCAGAGCTCAGAGCTGTGGGTGAGTCATTTTTGCTGCAGCCCTGACCTTGGCTGACCTCCATAATGTTTAGGGCCACAGCAGAACAGAATTCCTGACTCAAGGATCTAGAGATAAAAGAGGCCTTACCTGGTCACAGGACACATGTCCACACCCTCGCATGGAATGGACTGGGACAGGTCAGATCTCCCCCAAGGACTTTTGCTAGGTAGGCCTGCATTCCAGCTAGCTGTACAGATGGACTTAACTGCAGTAGAGTCCTCCTGAGAAACGTTGTAGAACTTCTGAAGGGCCAAGTGCAAACAGATCTAGAGATTGCGATCAGCAGCCTCTCTGTCTACAGAAACTGGCCAATTGACATTTCATGTCACTGTAATTTTTGCCAAAGTTAAACTCTACTGAAAATTTAAAGACTTGCATTATCTTTGTAAATAAAGTTTATTTGTATATGACTTCATATTTACATAAGAAGTTAAATAAAACAACAACAATAAAAATCTTTCAAGAAAGTCACTGCTCAGCCACCAATGGCTAACTTCTAGTTTTTTGTTTTCCTTGTATCATGTTTTTGTCTAGTTAGTTCATCCTTTCAACAATGGTTACTGACCAAGTATCAGGTTTTGTTCTGAGAGTCAGAAATATAAAAATATACAGAACTGTCAAAAATCCTAGCATTTATGAAGTTACCAAGGAGGAAAAGTGGACCAATCAACCAGTCAATGAAGAGTATAGGCATGAATGTGCAAGGTAAAGCTAGATAAACAAGGATATAATTGGCAATAACATAGAAGGCCTGACGACTTCTAAGGCACTGTACTGAACCCTTTACTTCATATGCGTATCTCATATGAGAAAGATGGAGGGAGAGACGGTGGAGGAGAGAGAGGGAGAGAGGAGGAGAAAGAGGGAGGGAGGGAGAGAGGAAGGGAAAGAGAGAGGAAGAAGAAGAGAAGAGAAGAGAAGAGAAGAGAAGAGAAGAGAAGAGAAGAGAGAGCTTGAATGAGACAATATAGAAGTTAAGATTTCCATGAAAAGAAGACAACCATGAGGAAGTCCAGGTTAAGGGGCTTCCTAGCAGAGGGAGCAGAAAGCTTTTAGGCTCTGAGCATTAAACAAACAAACTAAACAAGTTCAACAAGCTCATGAAACAGAAAAGAAGGACAAGTATGTTTGGAATATCAGGAAAAACTGAGTTGTGTCTTCCTTGTGGGAAGGCCACACAGGGTTTGGGAGGCCACAACAAAGACTTTCACCATTATTCTATGATGGTGCCTTTGGAAGAGCCTAAGGAGCAGAGGGACAAGATCTGATTAGCCATTGTTTCAAAGGTCCTGGTGGACAGGATGTGGATTTTAGCCAGGAGGTGAGATGCAAGATTGTTGTGGTCAGCCACAGGGAGGTGATGCTCTAGGACCAGAAATAGCAGAATAGATGAGCCGAAGCAGAGCTAATTTTGTTGAAGTGCTATTGTTTTTGTAGTGAGATCTGTCTATCCATCCATCCATCCACCCACCCACCCATTAATCTATCTATCTATCTATCTATCTATCTATCTATCTATCTATCTATCTGTGTGTCTATCTGTCTACCTATCTACACACCCATCCATCCATCCATCCATCCATCCATCCAATCTATAGAAGAGACTTAAAAATGCTTCTATAACATGCTGTAAAAACAGCTTATCACCAATTCAGAATACAGATTGGGGCTGATGTGAGGGATCAAATCAGAATGCCCACAAATGCCACATCATGAGAACACAGTAGGCTGATATCCTTGAGGCTTTGTGGGGGTGAAGCAGAACTCAGTGACTCTTCCAACTGTTCCATTCTCCCCATAACACCCCTACTTCACACTCTCAGTCCTATATGAAGAAAGTGTATTTTTTCTTTCACTGTTCCTTGTGCCTTATGGGTCAGCATCTAGTAAACAGTCAGGCTAGAGAGAGATGGTTCAGTGGTTAAGAACATTTTCTGCTTTGCCAGAGGCCTGGAGGTAGGTTCCCAGCACCCACATTGGACATCACTCAACCATCTTTAACTCCAGTTCCAGGGACTCCAAAGCCTCTTCTAGTACCTTCACACACACACACACACACACACACACACACACACACACACACACACACCTCATATCCCAAGACACACATAAATACACAATTTAAAAACACATCTTTTTTAGAAAAGCACAGACTCTGAAGGAGAAGGGACTTTGCTAAAACTGCCCAGAGTCAGTCCATGCAAAGTGAGAGTAGCTGCAGCTGAACTCACATCAGCAGCTGCTTACCAGTATCCTTCCTCTGTAGTGGGATCATGGTACATTGAAAGTATTTGTCCCTCCTACTGGTCTAATAAAAAGCTGATTGGCCAGAGGCAGACAGGAAGTGTGGATGTGGCTACCAGTCTAAGAAAACTCTGGAAACATCTCAGAGCAGAGATGCCTCAGAGATGCCAGGAGACGCAGAGGAAAGAAGTTGAAATGCTGCTGATAAAAGGTACTGGGCTGAATGGCTGAACAAGATAAGAATAATGGGTTAATTTAAGAGTAAAGAGTTAGCAAATTATATGCCTGGGCTCTAGGCTGATCAGCATAAAGATAATATAAGTGTCTGTGTGATTCTGTGAGACTATGTGTGTTTCTGTGAGACTGTGGGGTTCGAACTTTGAGGCTAGGCCCGAAAATCCGAGTCAGAAACCTAACACAACGTTCTTCACTGGAGAGTCTGCACCTACTATAAACAGCAATAAGGCTAGATCCCCCATCTCATTGTAAGGTTTTGACCCTTAAAGTCTCTTTACCAATAACCAGACAACTTCCTGTCTCAATTTTCTAGCTGGAGTTTCTATATTCTAAGCTTTGCTGAGTGGATTTTTGTGGTATACTTTCACATGTTTAACAATTAAATTTAACATTGATACCTCATGGTACAATGTATCATAATTTCTATAAAATGACAGTTGGTGTCCTCCACACATGTCATCTTTTGATAAAACATAGTTACTAATGTTCTCATATTACAAAACAATATACTAATGGGGCATAGTGGCATTTGCCTTTAATCATAGCCCTTGGGAAGCAGAGGCAGGTGTGCCTCTGTGAGTTCAAGGCCAGCCTGGTCTATAGAGTGAATTATAGGATAGCTAGAGCTACCCAGAGAAACACTGTGTCAAAAAAATAAATAAAGGCAATATCCTGAGGAACAAAAATTAAAAAAGTTGTGTAGCTATAAGTGGAAGATCCAGGGTTTGAGTCCAGGAAAATGCTTCTACCCACCATGGTACACAAAGAACTGTCTTCAAAATACACTTAGGCATTATCAGAGAGCAGATGATTGGTTGATTTCTAAGACCAAAAAAATCAATTAACTCAATTAACAAAGAACTCCTGAGCACCTACAGTGCATGCTGGGCTACGCTACAGGATACAAGGATGAACAAGCTGATGCTGAAGAGGCTAAAAGCCATCATGCTGTGAACTTGGCAATATACCAGGTACTGTAGATGTAGTGATGTTCATCACAGTCAAGAGAGTTTCATCACAGTGCTCCATCTGGAAGGATATGCACAGTCACCGTGTATTAAAAATGGGATCCATTAGATGGTCACTAGCTACTATTTACATTAGAATTAAATAATGTTAGAGAATTAATTCCCTTGGTTGTCATGTTAGCCACATTGTAAGTGCTGTCTGTGCTAGCCTAGCATCCAGCATAGAGCAGCATCCTCATACAAGTTCTCTGTCTATAGTGTTTGGAAACACAGGAGACTGTATATCAGGATGTGGTCATAAGAATGAGTGCTGAGAAAGGGATCCTGACAAATCATAATTGGGATCTGCAGGGTGCCTTCAGTCCTTACAGTTCTCCTGTGATGCTGCCGCATAGCTCTACTTAGTGAAAGAGGAAATGGACTCAGAAATTAAGAAACTAAATTTGCCTGACATCCCAGTGATCAAGGATACATCTACTTCAAGCCCATCCAGCTGCAGGACTGTGCTAAGAAGCTAATACTGTGATTAAGGGAATTATGAGTAAAAGTCTTTTGGAAGGCATAGGTAGCAAGTTTGTAATATGAACTGAACACTCTGTGCTGTGTTCCAGTGCACTTGTGAAGCACTCATGAGATTTGTGCAGTGTACAGAAAACTATGATCTCTTGCCACAAAGAGATGTGGGACACAGATGGGGAGAAAGACATGAGCCTGTGAACTGTTGGCAGAACAAGCAAGTAGCCTCTAAACGCTGTAGGAAATCCAAGAGATGGCAATAATGTCATCCCATGGAGAATCATTGAAGAGGAAGAGAGGGGAGGGGGCTGTCTTGAAAGATGTGACTAGCAGAAGCATTCAAGCAGGAGCAGAGACTTAGAGAAGCTGGGAGTGGGATCCCCAAGGACAATGATGATGAGATGAGCACAGATATCTACAGCTTAGGCTTGAGGGTTACACATGAGATGATTCAGCTGTCTGTGTGGTCATAGGCTTTCAATGAAAATCTTCAAGAGTCTTTATGAATGTGCCCTAAACAGTTAAAACTCAGGAGCAGAGCAGAGACATCAGCCATCAATTAGTTTGTCATCCCAGGGAGTATCTGATATAAAATTCCCAGTAGAACAGGATGGATCCATGAGATAAACACACTACATAATAGGCAGAAGGGATCTCCCCACACCCATTCACATCATGCCAGATACTAGAGGAAGGTGGCAGGGGCAAGCATGTAATGGCACAGCAGAAGCAAAAGACATTCTGGAGTCTATGGTCTCCAGGCCTTGCCTATCCAAGATTCACCCATTTCCCATTTGGGATTCGCCTCCTGGTGGGCTGACATCCTGAAACCAATTGCCACCAAGTGCTCTTTTGACATGGCCACTGGCAATGACACATGTTCTCTTTTGAGGAAAAATTCTTTGGAGAATCTCTCGTCATTACACTTCTTTGTTTACACAGCATGGTCCAGTTTTTCCACTTTCTCTCACACTCATCTTCTAGCCCTTAACTAGACTCCAGTGCAGAGGCTTCAGAATTCCTTTCTGGAATTTGAATTTATACATTACTGTGTACATCAGGAAAAAATAACTGAAGTCCAATAGACTTGTGAATACCACAAATACAACATGCCAGATCTGCAACACACTGTGGCAAACTTGCCAAAACCATAATGTATTGTGGATACTTTGGAACACTGTTTACATAGTATATTCTCTGATCCACTTCTGTCTTAATACTATTTTCTGTATTTTTTTTTCTGCATAAGAAAATCATCCAAAAGACTCCATTCTACTTCAAGTTTATAGCATAATCAGTCCTTAAATGTTGGGTGGTGAGTATATCTCCATCAACTATTAAACATATTATAAAATGAACACTTTTATACAATATTTTTAGTATGTACTTTTAGCTTTAGAAAACATAGCCCCAAATGGGGTGAGTATGGATAATTTCCCTAATTGTTTTCTAGGAAACACGTTATCTAATGCAGTAATTCCCCAGAGCATAGTCTGTAAATTGATCTGGGGTTGTTTATTGCCCAGCTGTTCCCATACTCTCTATGTAGCTGAGAATGACCTTGAACTTTTAATCATCAAGCCTCCATTTCCCAAGTGCTAGTATTACAGGTATGGACCACCATGTCCAGTTTTTGAGATGCCAGGGATTGAACCCAGGGCCTCAAGCACTAGGTAAGAACTCTATCAACTGAGCCACATTTCCCATTTTGAATTATTATTTTGTTTTGCTAATTTGGAGCCAATAAGAATCCCAGCTCTGTTAGCTTTGAAAACAGTGTTTCTGCCTCAGTTCCTTTATTATAAATGTGGATAACAAGATTAAATTCCAAGTTTTGGATTGAATGAGGTCGCCCAGGAAAACTACCTGGCTAAGGACATGGTACATAGTTTAAAGGTAGCCAATGCCCCTCTCTCACTCTTGAGAAACATGTACAGGTGCTATAGAGTCTTCACTTTACATTTTTCTTTATTTTTAGTGTAAGTAAGCATCTGTTTCAAGGAATGTCTATCATGGCAATATCCTATCCCAGGGCATGATTTTATTTTCCTTTTATTTTTATTCTGTATATATGGACATTTTACCTGCATGTATGTCTGTGCTCTATGTATACATAGTACCCATTGAGGCTAGAAGAAGGCATCTGATCTCCTCAGACTGGAATTGCAGGTGCTTGTGAGCCACCACATGGGTGCTGGGAATTGAACCCATGTCTGGAAGAACAGTCAGTGCTCTTATCATTGAGCCATCTCTCCAGCCCCACTACTCAGGCATGTTTTAATAACTACTGCCCTCTTCCTTTTCTATTCTTCTATCACATTTCATTCTCTATTCACCACCTGGTCCAAGATTATCACTATGGCAACCAGATTCAAGGAACAATGTTAGCAGGATATAGGCAGATGGTAGAAGGGTATAGCATCCTTCAAAAAAAAAAAAAAAAACAAACAAACAAACAAAAAAAACAAAACAGAGTTCAAGAATTGCCAGCTTTTCAAGTGGAAAGGAAAGGAAACCCCAGTGGCTGCCTGTTCAACTTTGCAGTCACATGACACTTTCCCATCAGCAGAATTGGTCTTTCCAGAATGTACTAAATTACACCTATTGAGTAAATACCATGGAGGATATAGGCTGAGGAGAGAATTTGTTCTGTTCATTCTTGGCACCCAGGTATCATAGTCAGCACTCTCCTCCACTACAATCAATTCTCAGATAATTATAATATCACGGAGCCAATTTTTGAAGCATCTTTGAGAAACATTTAATTAGGTTCTTAGCATGTAATTAGCAGGGCATGTAGCAGTTTTTGCAGAGAGGACTCAAAATTTACTTAGGTGGGCTCCTTGTAGTTTCTAGTCACAAAATGCATAAATTTTACTTTCTTCTTGGTCATTGATGGTGTGAAAAATTGATTAGCTAAAAAAAGGGGAATTAAATATATCATTTAAAATGATAAAAGTGAAAAGCCTTACAGAAATAAAAATTGAAAGCTTGGAAGTCAGGAAGAAGAGAAGATATGAGAAACGGTAAAACTGCTAGTTTATTTATTTTTTTGTCTTTCAGAAAACAATACCAAAGATATTTTTGCAACAATAGCTCCATTTAGAAAATTATAATTGTATAATTTAATGTTGAAATCAGAAACAAAAAAAAAACCCAAACAAAATAAAACTCAAAACTGTTAAAAGGGTTTTATCTTAAACTTCAGATTCTCAGGTAGATAGAAATTTTTTTTACTTTAATTTCTTCTATATCATTTTAATGTATTTTTTACTTTTGAAGTGTCTTTATTGAGGTATGTTATATACCATTCAATTCATTCATTCAAAGAACACAATGTTTCCAGAATATTCAATGCTCTATGTGTAATATTGCTACAGGACAGCATCCCACCCTTCTGCAAATCTACCTGTTAACAGTCACTCCCAATGTCCCTAGCAAGCTTCCCATCCCTGTCTCTCTGCAGCTGATGTCTGCTTCTCTAGATTTGTCCATTCTCGATATTCTATTTAAAACAGAATCAAATGAATATTATGTCTGGCTTGTGTCAGTTGGCATGTTTTCAGGATTCTTCCAGGTTGTACCATGTATCAGTGCTTCATTTCTGTCATTGACAATTAACATTCTATTGTGTGGACATAACACATTTTGTTTATCCAATCCCTAGTAGATGACATTTTATTGTTTTTACTCTAAGATGTTACAAACATTTGAGTACAAGATTTCATATGGCTTTGCTCCCACATCCCTTGTGTATATTGCTGGGGATGGAACTGCTTGGTTTATACTTAACTTTAATTTTTTAATTCCATTTTATGTATTTATTTAGCGTGTGTATGCATGTGTATGGACACATGTTGTAAAAGATTTCCTGACTCGTTTGGGCCAGAAGTTCGGACCTTGCCTGTGGTGGCTTCCCCTCCCCCCCAAAAAATGATTCAGATGCTTATCTTAGTTTCATACTGTTTGGCCTCTGTCTCAAGCACATTACTAGCTAGTTCTTTCATCTTAATTCAACTAATTTCTAGTAATCTACCTGCCACATGGCCTGGCCCATGGCTCACCTGGATTCTTTACATGGTTCTTCTTGCAAGGGGTGGGGGGGTAGGGGGTGGAAGGGTTGGGGGATGGACTCTACTCTGATTTCCTGCCTATTGCTATGGTACTCACCATAGGCCAAAACAGTTATTTTATTTACAGCATCACACACAGAAAACAGTCCTACCACAGACACATGCATGCCTCAACATGTATGGGGTCCAGAGGACAAGTTTCAGGTGTTGTTACTTCTTCCACCAACTGGTGATCAGGGATCAAACTGGGCTAGGGTCATGAAGCTTGGTGGCAAGAGCCTTAGATTTAGTTTTGAGCAGCTATTAAATCAATTTCGAAAGTAATTTCACCTTTTTATATTCTCACCAAAATGAATGAAAATCTCAATTTTCTTACCTGCACATGAGCAACTGTTATTAGCTGGTTTTTAAAATTTTATTCTAACTACTGTAGTGGGTGTAAAGTGGAGCACATAATGGTTTTGACTTGTGTGTCCTTAGTGGCAAATCACTCTACAGCTCTCTCTGTGTTTTCTGACCATTTGTATGTTGTCTTTGGAGAAATGTCTGTTCTAGTTTCTTACCTATATATGTTATTTTAGCCTTAAAAGTAGCACTATATATTTTAAACAAGTATAAAAATATATAGCAAAAGTTAGATACAGTTACTTCTGGGTGAAAAAACTAAGCTCAGCATTTTTTGCTGTCCCAAACATAGTTCTAAGTTTTTAAAACCCACATAACTTTTTGTCATATTCTCTCTATTTAAAATTTTATCTTTAATTTGGAACATTAGCTGAAGAAAACAATTTAAACAGTCTAATATTAAGAAAAACATAACAACATTTAATACTTTGGCATATTTGTCTCCAGGATTTGTCTAGATTTTGTATATATTTTTTGAGATTGTAATACAGATACAAGTTCAAAAGGCATCTTTTATTCTTTTGTTTTGTTTTAAGACAGGGTTTCTCTGTGTAGCCCTGGCTGTCCTAGAACTCACTTTGTAGATCAGGTTGGCCTCAAAGATCAGCCTGCTTGCTTTTGTCTCCCAAGCACTGGGATTAAAGGTGTGCACCACTGTGCCCAGCTACATCTTTTATTCTTAGGGCATCAAAAGAAGTCTTGTATTTTAAATGAAATGGTTCTTATCTCTCCTGATATCTTCAGAGGAAATGCCACTGGATTGTCATCTGGTGGCTTCTCATATAAATTACACTAAAGTTTAAGTCCTTTGCACACTCACACAGTACACATCACTGCTGCTCATTTCGCAGCCTTTCCTGGCCATGAGCTGCAGTTGACTGCTGTCTAGAGCCACAACTTAGGATTCTTTCTTCTCGATTGTCCCAAAGGTGCATTTTTTTTTTTTTTTTTTTTTTTTTTTTTTTTTTTTTTTTTTTTTTTTTTTTTTTTTTTTTTTTAGTTACAACAACTTCCTAAAGTTTCACAAACTCTATTTTATCCTAATAAAGGACTCTCGGAAACAATCCCCCCAAAGAGATTTCTTTTTCTTTTGTTCTTTTTTAGCATTGGAATCAAACCCAGTGTTTCATATCAGCTAAGCAAGCATCTACCTCTGAGCTACAGTGAGCCCTCAGAAGACACTTTTCAGAATTTGATTGAGAGTTCTGTTTTCTGAACTAACATAGGCAATTGCCCCTTTTTGGTCCCATGTATATCTACAAACACTTTAAAACAGCAGTGTGATTCAAATCTCTCTCTTTCACACACATACACACACACTCACGTGCATAATCTCTCTCTCTCTCTGTCTCTCTCTCTCTCTGTCTCTCTCTCTGTCTCTCTCTCTGTCTCTCTCTCTCTCTCTCTCTCACACACACACACACACACACACACACACACACACACTCACACACACACAAAGAGGGCAGAGTTGAATCCAATTTAAAAATATCAAAATACAGGCATATGAAAAATTGTTACTGAAACTTCCATCATAAGCCCCCAGACAAAGCTGTGTGAGAACAAACCTAAAATGACCGGCTAGGTCTTTAACTTAGAATGGGGGAAAGGAAGCAGAGCACTTACAATGTTCTGCTCCCACTTCTTCCAGACAAGGTGCTGTGTACCCTTTCCTTAATTCCTGCAGGTAGCTCAGGCTGTGAGACTGAGTATGGCCAGTAAGACATGGCCAGTTCCACTTTTCATTATTGAAGATGGAAGGAATCAGGCTCCTCGGTGATTGCCTGAAACCAATCCCACACCAAATCTCACTATAGACAAATCTCAAAAATTAGGGGCAAACCTTTACTGTATCAATAGGCTACCATTAGAGGGGTATATGTACCCTCTGGTTTTGTGTGTCAACTTGAATCAAGCTTGAGTCATCAGAGAAAAAGGAAGCCTCAGCTGAGGAAATGCCTCAATGAGATCCAGTTGTGAGGTATTTTCTCATTTAGTGATCACTGAGGGAGTGCCCAGCCCATGAGAGGTGATGCCATCTCTGGGCAGGTGGTCCTGAGTTCTATAAAAAGGTAGGCTGAACAGGCCAGGGGAAACAAGTTAGAAAACAGCACCCCTCCATGGCCTTTGTGTCAGCTCCTGCCTTCAGGTTCTTGCCCTATTTGAGTTCCTGTCCTGTCTTCCTTCAGGGCTGAACAGCAATGCTGAAGTGTAAGCCAAACAAACCCCATTTTCCCCAACTTGCCTTGAGGTCCTGGTGCTTCATTGAGGCTATAGAAGCCCTAAGACAGTGTCTTTCATCAATTGCATATCCTGATGTCCTCCCTCCAAATAGATCACTGTGGCAGGGTGTAGGCATTGCCTCTAAAGGGGGAGTCAGACTAGGATGCTCCACTTTGCCAGCAAAGCATTCAGCTTTGAATGTGGCTTAGCAGAGAACAGAGGATTGCTAAGATCATCCGTAGAGCAAGAGAGTTACTACTGTCTTTTCAAAAACAGAAAGCAGAGCCATGTTTTCTTACCAGTGCATTCACAGAGGCTTGGTGAGAATCTTAGGGCTGGACTGGCAGACTGAGGCTAACATTCACTTTTTGGCCACAAATATTTCTTGTGTTATCAGCATCATGTGTACTGTTAATCTCCCTTTGGAGAAATGGAGGGAAGAAAATCCAAACATTGATCCTGGAAGCTGCTACTCCATCCTGGAGGAAAATCTCAGACTTGCTCGCTATGGTGGTTAGAATGGAAATGGCTACCATAGACCCATAGGGAGTGGCATTCTTAGAAAGGAGAGACTTTGTTGGAATAGGTATTGCCTTTGTTAGAGAAAGAGTGTCACTGGGGATGGGCTCTGAGGCTTCAGATGCTCAAACCAAGCCTAGTGTCTCATTCTCTTCCTGCTGCCTGCCAATCCAGATGTAGAGCTAAGCTACCTCTCCAAAACTATGTTTCCTGCATGCTGCCATGACAATAATGAACTCAATTAAATGTTTCCAGCCCCAATTAAATGTTTCCCTTTAAGAGTTGCTGTGGTCATGGACTCTATTCACAGCAATAGAAACCCTAAGACGTTCCCCAGTCACCTAGCATTTGGGGAAATGGAGGGAGCAGCTGCAGCCTGCAGGGCAGGGATAACTCTACTTAAGAAACATAAATGCAGGCTGGAGAGATGGCTCAGAGGTTAAGAGCTTTGATTTTTCTTCCAGAAGTCCTGAGTTCAATTCCCAGCAACCACATGGGCTCACAACCATCTATGATGATATCTGGTACCTTCTTCTGTATACTGTATACATAATTAAAAAAATCTTTTAAAAAAAGAAACATAAATGGTTCCTTCAGCATCACTATCTTTCTCTACCTCCCAGAAGATTCATCTAAATCTACATATTATGGGCTGTATTTCTGTGGATCCTTATCAATTATGGATCAAAATTCTTGGGAAAACAAGAGCTGAGTCTATTCTGAGCATATATGGACACTTTGTATTGTTATTATCTTCTAAACAATGTACTGTAATTGTTTATAGAGCATTTACATATTCTCAATTACTATAGGTAATCTAGAGATTAAATACATGGAGCACGTTCATTGCCAGTACCACAAAAATGTGTATGAGAGGACTGTATGGATCATCAGGAAGTACTATGCCATTTTATAAAAGGGACCTCCGTAGCTGCATTTTAGCATCTGTAAGAGTCCCTAGAATTGACCCTACAGACAGAGAGGAATAAGTTCCCATTTTTCTTCTTAGACCTGCCACCCTTTTATTTTTAACCTTGTTGATGCCAAATATGTTCACCACTGATGAGAAAATTCTTGACATTTTAGTGAAGTAGAAAGCCAAAGATTTCACACTTCAATAAAAACATTTTGGCATGGGGACACCATGCTCTATTGAGACAATTTGGGGCACAGACGAAAGAACTCTTCCTTCTCTGGGGATAAAATGTCCTCCAAGAATGTGAGTCCTGATACCCTCTTAGATGATTTTTGTGACTTTCAGAGAAGTATTTCAGCACACTGTTCTTCAGGGGCTCCTGGAACACAGCAGACTTGGCTCTCACTGCAGTCTCCCTCTTCTACCTCAAATTCTTATTTTTTAATTTTTCTCCACCCCCTGCCTCACCTTTAAGTCAGTGTGTTCAACCAAAAGAATATTTGTCCCTTATCAAGATCCTGATTTATGATGGGCATGGTAGCACAGGCCTTTAACCATTGAGACAAATGGATTTCTCTGAGTTCAAGGCCAGCCTGCTTTACCGAGGGAGTTCCAGGACATCCAGGGCTATGTAGAAAGCCTCTGTCTCATAAAAGCAAGAAAACAAGATCCTGACTTGCCCGTTTCTCAAAACTCCAATTTAGGGAGCTGGAGAGATGGCTCAGTGGTTAAGAGAACTGGCTGTTCTTACAGAAGATCCAGGTTCAATTCCCAGCACCCACATGGCAGCCCACATCTGTCTATAACTCCGGATCCAGGGGATCTGACATCCTCATACAAACATGAATGCAGTCAAAACCACCAGTGTACATAAAACAAAATTAAACAGATTACTAAAAACCAAAACAAACAAATAAGAAAATGCCAACTCAGACCAGATAAAATGTATGTGTAGATGTTACATGTCTTTAAGCTGCCATCTAGGACACAGTATGGTTCTCCTGATCATCTTTGAAAGTCTTCTTTTCCTTCTTTCTCTCCTCCATTCTGATAGCTCTTCTCTCCACTCTTTAAACACATCATTGTTGGGCTTATGATGTTTTTGTAACTTGTAGGCAAAGTGAAAATTCACCTAGAAAGGATGTTCATTTGAGTCTGTTCTTAATAAGAAAAAGAAGTATTGAAGAAAAGAGAAGTAAATACGACAGGTAACAGATTGTACAGGTGGGTGAAAACTAGAAATTCTTACAGTATATACATTTTTAAATGTAAAAAAAGAACACAACATAAATTTAAAAATTCCCCACTCAATGTGAATTATTCAGTTTTTAGTGATTTTATTTCAAGGATATTTTATGTACAAAAATAATCGTAGTGCATATGCTTTTATTTTGGTGGGTTTTGTTAGGGAAACCCTTCTTAGCTCTTTTTCATATTTCATAAATGTTTTAGGGTTAGAATTGTATACCTGTTACCACTTGACCTCTTGGATTCACATCATTTCTGACTGAAGAATGTAGACATCAGCGAGTTTTAAAGAGAGCTGGGATAATGCTAACTTTGGGTAAAAAACAATGAATTAAACAGAACTTATATCTGGAAAAGCTTATGCTTTCTAATTATAAGGCAAAAATGGGAAGAAGTTTTGAGGTACTGGGACTCATACAGGCTTTTGGAGAGTCCTTACTGTTTAAACACCCTTTAAACCATGTCACTGTATATACATCAGAAGGTATTTAAGGATCTTAGAATATAAAACAGATGAAGAACATTTTAGAATATGTTTCTGCTACTCTGGTAAGGTAGACCAGAAGTCTGAAAACAAAGGAGCATGCTGATTTTACTAGGGTAGGGGCAGAGGTGGGATGAGAAGGTAAACTGTATTAGTTGCTTTTTTGTTGCTGTGATAAAATAGCATAACCAAAAGCAACTTAACAAAAAAGGCTTTATTCAGCTTGCATTTCCAGAGGGACGGAGGAAGTCCTCATGGTAGGGAAGGCATGGTGGAGGTGCAGGAAGTTAGCTAAGCAAGTTTCTATCCACATATAGGAAGCAGAGAATGAGCAGGAGGTGGAGTGAGACCAGAAACCCTCAAAGCCCACCTCCAGGGACATACTTCCTCTAGCAATGGTTTGTTTGTTAAACACTTTTATTTATTTATTTATTTGCCTTGGTGTTTGCCTGGAACTGGAACTACAGACAGTTGTTAGCTGCCATGTGGGTGCTGGGAATTGAACCTGGAAGAGCAGCCGGTGCTCTTAACCTCTGAGTCATCTCTCCAGCCCCCTCTAGCAATGTTTAACATCCCAAATGTTCCAAAACTTTCCCAAAAGTGGCACCAATGGGGGACCAAGTGTTTAAATACATAAGCTTATGGGACACAGTTTTCAATCAAACCACCACACAGCTCTTATTATCCCTAGTTTGCTATTCTTTTGAAACATGGTAGGAAAGAGGAAGGAGAGACAAAGGAATGGATAGCTAGGATTAAACAAGGAAAAAGGCACAGAGCCTGCGCAGGTTCAAGCCAGATAAGATCCCAGCATTGAGAGAGCAAAGTCCTATCACTAAATTAGAAGCCATCTGTAACTGACAACACTTTCAGAAGGAAATTTTCTTTTATCCAATGGGATATCACTAAGTATATTAGCCAGACTTTAGCTTAGGCTCCATGTCCAGGAATAGTTGACCAACATAAAACCAACTCAATGGTGTTTTTGTATTGGGCATTTTTTTTTTTTGGTCTTTTGCTTGTATATTTTAGCTTCTGGGGTTTTTTTGTGTGTATGTGTGTGTGTGTTTCTTGTCTTTTATTTTTTAACAGAGAAAGAAAGAAAGGAGTAGAGTTGGGGAAGGACTTGGGAAGGGAAAAACATGATCAGAATATATTGTGTAAATTATTTTTTCAATAAAAGAATCAAGATAGAAGCTTTAAAAGGGGGAAAACAAGAGGAGGGATGATGTGGAGGGAGAAAGAAAGATCAGAAGAAATGGAAGAGTAAAAGACAATTAAGCAACAAAATAGGAAAGTAGCATGAGGTCTCAAGACTTGGCTAATCTTAAGAGTGCACTTGAAATTAGAGAACTCTGGGTTCTCAAGGTGAAGCAGTCCTTCACAATTAGAAAAATCAAAATCACGCTATCCAAAACATTTAAGCCCTTTTGTCTATTTAGAAGTTTCCATGACAATAGGGCAATTCTAGAGCTGTGAAAGGAAAAGGCTCTACTGTCCAACACCAAAAGCTTCCTCCCTGTCTTTCCTCTGGATTCTTCTCTGTGGTTGTTTCCCTGGCTGTAGCATCCATGATAGATGAGCTACCCATAGTTGGTGACAGGATGAGGTGGAAGCAATAGAACCTTCAAGTTCAGTCCTTGAAATACTTGGCAGTTTCCAGCTTCTTCCTTTTAGGAACTGGATACCACGGAAGAAGAAATATGAATGCCTTGCTGTAGAGAAGCCCACCTCAGCCATATGAGAAGTAAGAGTTCTTATATGTTATACATGGTGTTATATATGGTGGGGGAGTAAGATTCCTAATATTTGAGTGGTGTCTTCTAGCATCAAGCAGCTCCATCTAGCTGCCAGGGGAATGAAGCCAAATGAGTTTTCAGATTAGTTAATCTAGAGTCTAATTAGTCAATCATCAGTATTTTGGGCTACTGTGCATGGTGTGTTGGGTGGCGGTAGGTAACTGAAGTAGTTGCCTATGATAACAGCTCCTTATTGGTTGTTATGAACCTATGGTTCAGGTGTATGATCTGTTGATCTGCACCAAGCCTGACTAAGCTTACTTGGACTTGTTTGTGCCTCTGAAACCAAATGAGGGCTGGCTAACAACCTTGACTGTGATGACTTGGGTCTTGCTGGCCAGGGTCTTTGTCCAGCAACAGCCTTGGGAATGGCAGAATCCCAGGAGCTGATACAGAAATGCAGTTTTCAATACTTCCATTATATCAAGTGTGGTCTTGCTCCACTGGCCAAAAGTAGATCACATGGTAAATCTCAGGATGAAAGACACTGGATACAGGGAAGTTATCAGTTAGGGACCATTAATATTATCAAATTTTCTATAAGAAACACATGCACGTCTCCTTATAAGGGCACCATTAAATAATATTAAGACTTTAAACCAAGAACTAGAATCAATTGGAAAAATATTTGAAATTAGGTAAAAATATTTAAATGAATATTTTCTGGTTTTTAAATAGGCTTCAAGATTTTCTATCTAAGTCACTATTGCTAGTGACATTGGTGCTCTTTTATTTCCAATGGAAGAGGACTCTCCTGCATCCCTACTGATAGAGGTAGAATCAGGAAGTTTTTGTCTGACACTACACAGTAGTACCAGCACCCAGTAATCAAGTCCTTTGAGGAATTTCTTAGAGTCCAGGTTCACAGTGTTAGCCCTCTAAATGTCCAGTTCGCAGTTGGCTTTGGGACTTCTCTAAGGATGCCCAAGGCTGTTTGCTTCTGTGATTACAGAAAGCAGTCTAGGTGCTAATGGGAAAAGTAGCTGTGTGGAAGAGGCACAGGGCTGGGGTGTCTGAGTGTAATGCATCTGACCACTTTTAATCTACTGTGATTTCACTTAGGTTTGGTTTTGCCTGTTTTTATATCCCCTGCAGCATTTTTACTGACGTTGCCCCTCTTTGAATTTCAGAGTGGAAGTCTGAAAGAGCCCGTAAAGGGAGGAGACTATGATTACCTACTCCCAGATCTCAGCTAGTCTGTTACTAAGAGCAGTGTGGTGCTGCCCCCTAGACAGTGACTCACAGCAGTAGGTTGCAAGGTTCTTTGATCTTTGATCTACTCCTCTGTGTCTGCTGCCCCCTCCACTGGCCCCATCTTGAACTCTGTTAAGCCGGTATTTCTGTTACTTTTTGTTCAAGGACTCAGTAAGGAAAACTGTGTTCTGGTCTGTGAGTACTGAATGTCTTTGAGCCATGGTTTTTTCATTTGAAAAGCGTGCAAACTGGGCCACCTGTATGCTCTTAGTTTATGCCTTAATAAATTCAGGACGCCAGGACCCCAGTCCTGAGTCAGTGATGCCCTTAATCTCCAGCAGGGCCCAGACACACCTGGAAGAAGGATTTGGGGAACACAGCCAAATAACAATTCACATCTATTTGATTTGTCTTTTACTTCAATAAAACTTTAAAACAATGCAATTTTGTTATAAAGGAATTACTGTGCTCCATTCTAGGCTGATATTAAACCACGACAAACTCGCGGGAGTTTGGGAGGAGGGTAAATGATTTCCAAACTGCAGACTGGTGTTCTTTGCAGAATATCAAGGGAGTGCCCCCCTCAGGCAAGGATCATTAAAGGCTGCCCTTCCCAGTTTTGTCAGAGAAGGGGAAAGCAGGAAGTGATGAAGATGAAAAATGCCACTTGCTTTGACCTAACTGGAAGGAATCGCTACCTTCCTATGCCTGTTGGATAAATTTAATTTTAGCATTCGGGACAGTATAACCCCAAGCACATCTTTAGATCTGGCCCCTACCCTCTTTGCGGCTGTGAGATACCAAGTAGCTCCAGCAGGCGCGCCCCATGGCTGCGCATTTGCGTGGGACCCCTCAACTACTTGTTGGATAGGTCTTCCTCAGCACCTGCTTGGGAAGCACCTGCTAGCCTTAGAAGGAGGACAGCTGTGATCTCAGAACCTTTGCCTGTCCATCCCTCGTGGAGAGGTGGACCTGTGCTTAAGTGCTAGCTCGAGGAAGGAGTCAAGTCAGGCGTAGCCTGGTTCAGTGGCATGCTCTACTCCAACACTGTGCTCCATCGGAGGGCTTCAAGACTCCAAGAAGCACCTAAGAGCCCTGGAGCTTCGGAGGATCCTGCTAATTCAGGGAGCCAATTCACCCTGCCACCCCCGCTCCCCTTCAGGCTGCGGGCAGCGGCACAAGGTACACAGGCCCCACGCACCGCTTAGTCCGACAGCGCTACTGCTGCAAACCGGTCTGGCTTCCCTGCAGGGCGTGCGGGATGGAGCAGGGGGTGGAGAGAAAAGGGGAAGAGCCTGGGCGGCCGGCGGGCGGAGCCTGCAACCTCCGGGAGTCGCGGCTGCCGCACAGCCTGCTCGCCTCCAGCCTCGCTCGGACTCTCGTGCGCCGCCCCGGAGACCCGAGGCCCGGGGTGCTGCCACTCCTCGGCCACCACCCCAGATCTTGCCTTGTGGTGCCGCCCCAGTCCTAGCTACTCTGCGGGCGAGTGGAGCGGCGGGAAGGAAGGGGAACGCGGGGACACGCACACCCGCCGCGGCGCGCGCGCATTGCACACTCGCAGCCGCGCGTCCCCGTCACCGCGTGTCCGAGCCTAGTGTGGCCCCGCGGCAGGGCCCGGCACCTGCCCGCCTCTGGCGCTGCCTGGGCTTCGCCCCGCCCGCTGCCTGCTTCAGCCACCGGGGAACCCGCGACATCCCCATAACTTGCCCGCCGTGGCGCAACTGGTCTTGGCCACCCAGGCTCCAGCACGCCGGCCAGGGGAGGTAAGTTTCCTTCGCGTCCCCCGGCAACCCTGCCTACACCCTCCCTAGCTGCTGAGCCTGGGGCTGTGCGTCTCTGCTGAGACCTGACCTGCTCTCCGCCCTGCCACTTTGACTGTCTGAATTGTGCTGGGGGTGACGTGGAGGGGGCGCCCGTGGTCACCGAACCAGGACCTTCAGTCGTTCTTTTGGGGGCTTCAGCTGCGCACTCCCCATGGGTACCCACTGTCTCCCACCCCAGCCCCTAGGATGGCAATGACACCCACTGATCCCTCTTCTCTTAAACCAGAGCCCACTCCCTCCTTTCAGGGGAATCTGCTGAGTTTGGTTGCGGTGGGAGAGGTATCCCCGTCATTCTTCCCCTGCTACTAACAGCGGCGGGCGAACTTGTTAGGCGCCCCTGGGATGTCCAGAGGGGCTTGTATGAGTCGGTGTTCTGGTGATTTCTGGCTCTGGCGCTGGTTGAAACAGGTGAGGTATGGTTCCATCTTAAAAACAGCCACGGACTTTTATGGGTCTCCTCTATCCACTGGCCCAGGCAGTGTGACGCTTCAACATCTGGGTCGGGTTGGGGGCAATGGGGTGGGGGAGTGCTGGACTTGGATTTGCCACTCTGGTGCCTGAAGTCAGGACCGAAGACAACAAATCTTATCTCTCATCTATGCAGATGAGTATGTTCTCATTTCTTACCCCCACCCCCCAAGCCGGCTGTCTACCTTGAACAGCATGCTTGGGTAGAAACCTGTTTCAGAGAAGTTGTTTGGGTAGGTTAGTGAATTTTTTTTTCGGTGCCTACTATAATCAGGGCTTTGAACAGGGATCTGCTATTTACTGTGATGTTATTTAAAGGAAATGCACTGTGATCCCCAAGTAACACCCCCTGACGCTGCCCCTAGATAACATTCTCAGCTAGGTAGAGATCCCGCTGTAAAATGAATGGTCCATAAGGACTGAGAACGTGTTCATCTGACCTAAGAAGTGGTCCGACTTGGTTCTCTTGAACTTTGGCTTAGAGGGCCCCTTTTGTCTTTCTTCCGGGAAACTTCCCTCTTGTTCTGAGGAGAGGGCTGCAGTGTTTTTGCAGTTGTTGGAGTGGATCAAAGTCCAAGGATTGGTTTTCCTTCGACTCCTGTGTGATAAAATAAATGGGGTTCCTGGAAGCTTTTCTGAGAGGGCTTCCAGCTGAAAGAAACCTTTAGGGGGAAAAAAATCTTTCCCAACCAAGTACAAGATTGAACCTTCGGTGTTCATGTATGATCTCTGAGCTGAAGGAAATGCCGGTTATGTGTGCAAAGGTGGAGACCCCTGAAGATGGATGGGAAATGCAGTCAGTCTGCTCCTGATATGTGATGTCCATCTTGGGAAGGAAAGCTGTATGGCGCTTACACATACAGCCATGTTACATTTTTGTCCAAAACTAAGAAAACCGGTGGGAATGAAGATCGCCACCTAATATTTGCATCGGTGTTTTGCAGTTTTTAAATACTTTTCAGCATTCTCATTTCATTTCGACCATTTCTGAGATAGACAAGATAAAGATGTTAATTGCACATTTACAAGAGACATGAGGGACTCAGATTCTGGGATTTTTTCACAGTGACAAGTTAGAGTCATAGCCAGGTTTTTACTGTTCGTAACTCAGAGCCAGGTCTTGTTTTCTTTAATGGCCGGACTTGTCTTGCCTTCTCGGTGGTCGGTACAGCCTCATTGTGATTTACCATTCACGTATTGCAGATGTGAAGAAACTCAGGGTCAGACAGCCATGGGAGCATTACTTCTCCTCTGAGTTGGTTCTGAGAGTTCATCTAATCTCCTGACAGCTTGGTGCTTTGTGTTCTCTGTCATTGTCCCACTTCTGATCAGGATGAGGTCATGCTGTTCAGCATGCTGGTTGGTGACCTGGGCTGTAACTCCAACACAGCTTTTGTGCCAGATCACACCACCTCCAAGTTTACAATCTTTTTCCATACAAAACAAAAAGTGCCTATGGAATTATATTTCTTTTGCTAACTTTAGCATTCTGTGGTGTCTAGCAATGTGGTATTACTTCCTTTAGGTCCTTTTATTCTAAAGTTTAGGAGGAGAAAAAATAATGTCTACCTTGTATCAGCAAGGGCTTTAGCTAATCATTGACTCCAGCTCAGCTAACTTTTTTCTGACTTTGACTGTGGACCACTTGATGGAGGAAAAAAAAAATTACAAGTATATTTTAATTTCCCACCTCTGTTGTTTAGTACTTCTATTTGACTTTACAGTATTCAGGATAAAGTACTCTCAGGTAGAAAGTGGTTTAATATTCCAACAGTATATGCACTTTGTTTATTTATTTATTTAACTTGGCTTTTTGAGACAAGGTTTCTGTGTGTAGCCCTGACTGTCCTGAACTTGCTCTGTAGACCAGACTGTCATCAAACTCAGATCTCCCTGCCTCTACCACCACCTCCAGGGTGATTTTTATTATTGGTTTTAAAGTTTTGAAGTTTGCATATAGTAAATACCCCACCCCTTCCCGTTAAATTAATGGAAGTGAATGAAATCATTCATAAAGAAAGCATGCTGTAAAACAGAAGGCGCTTCACATGTAAAAGCCCAGAACATAATTTTCTTGTGACAAAGAGGTGTAGGAGCCTGTTGTTGATCACTCATGCTGTTTCCTGAGCTTATCACGTGAAATCGTTTTCCTTTTTTCTCATGTCATCTGTGTCATGCTGTTTTTCATGCCTTCTACCTTTCGTCAGTAACGAATGGCTGGCTGAAGGATCCATCCCTAGAAACTAGCTTGTGTCATTTTATGAAAGGGCTTGTCTAGAGATGGAGAAACCAACCTCTCATTTTTACTCAAGGGTGCTGAGGTTCATTTCAGTAACTACTAAACACTGCTCCGTGGTCCAATTAGTGAACCAACCTAGTTTCTGTTCTTTAAGAATTTTCTTGTCTTTCAACTCTTTCCTATATACATAAAAAGTGTTTTGTTTTGTTTTATGTAAGAAAAGATGAGACCTGAGATACAATAGATCTTAAATACTACTAATTGAGCTTGCTGTTTATTAGGGGTTGGAATACATTTCCTTTAAGAATTCCAAGGACAACATTAACTTATTAAGAGATGTACCATTTGCAGGTATGAAAGCTGAAGACTTAGGAAGAAAACTGACCGCTCATGGTCACATGGATTCTGGTCCAAGGCCAGAGCTAAGGTAGCATTGTTAAGAAGGTTTATTTGCAAAGTTTTGCCAAGATTTACATTGAGTGTGCAGTTTTGACATTTAGGAACCATAGCGATTTGGTGAAAACTTCTGTTTGCCAGTGATTTGATTGTCTTATGGGGTAGATATATTTTTAAGTGGTTTCCTATTTATGTGTTTAAATATTATTGTCTAAATAATTGCCATTATAGAGAAAATGTCTATTCTCATCCATATACTATTACTCTCATGACTAAGATACATCAGCAGATTCATAATTCATACTTTGTTCCAACCAGGGCTTAAAGAAAGGGACTTGTTTGAATAGAAACGAGTGCAGGGTGGTTTTGTTCTGGTAAATAAAGGCAGCCACTAAAGGTGGCCCTGTCACCCAGCCAGTAAAATCATAAATATGCATACATTTAATTTGCATTTGCTTGTACTCCAGTTAAATTGTAATTCAAAGCAGAAAAATAATTGTGTGTGTATGTCTACAGCCTTCCCTATTGTTCCCTGAAAAACATCGAGTCCTAAATGTGTTATTCTGTACAAAAACCCCATTTCCCTTTGTATGGAATGCATTGACTAGACTTGGAGGAGTTCTTTTAATTCTTTAGGAGCCGCCCAATACATTATGTAGTTCTGCAGACCTTCACTTGTGGCCTTATCTCTGAAACTGGAGGTCTTTCTGCTAAAAGAGAAATGGGCAGAGGACCTAGCATCATTTTGTATTACTGGTTTTCTGTTTCTTGGTTTGCTTGTTTGCTTTTTCAAATCCACCTCAAGCTTATTTTTTAAAATAGCTGCTTCTGCTATTGATAAGTTCCCCCCCCACCAGCTATGTCCTACTAAAAATAAATAGGCCAACCTCAATTTTGTTCCATTTATTCTCAACATTATCATCTTGTTTATGGCTTTATTAGAATGTACAAAGGTGATGACCTCACACGGAAAATGCATGAATTCACATCAAACTAGGTTACTCTTGAGATGATTTAGGACACAGACATTAGGATGGGAACAGCCACACAAAGTGTGATGTGGGAGACCTTCCTAGCACTAGCTGCCCTACAGCTGATGGGTCTGAGCAGACAGCATTAAAAACAATGTCTTTGGGGTAGTTTATACAGCTGGAAGCCCTGAGACTCCAGTCTCTAAAACATTTTAGAAAAAACCCTGAAATTTTAATGAAATTGAAAACACTGCGTGCTTAACATTGTTTCCACCCTTGAAATGGGTGTGCAGTCCCCTGGAGCCTCGGGTGAGGATTCTAATTCAAGTGCTAGGAGCCTGGGAGATATAATTACCCTGGGGGGAAAGAAAGTTCTTCTATTTTGTAAAGAAAAGGGGTATTTAAGCTCCATCCAGTAATGCTGACTGATGAGTTTGAAGAGCAGGATAATGACATAGCTAGTCATAGAAATGTGTTTCTTTAGCACAAGGAATACAATGGGTTGAACAGGCTACATGATGGGTTTCTCTCTCTCTCTGGTTTTTTTTTTTTTTTTTTTGCCCTGGTTGTCTTGGAACTCACTCTGTAGACCAGACTGGCCTTGAACTCAGAGATCTGCCTGCTTCTGCCTGCCAAGTGTGGGATTAAAGTTGTGCTCCACCACTGCCTAGCTATGTGATGGGTTTCTCATGTTTATTTACACCTTTTTTCTTTGTTGTTAAAACTGTACCCACCATCACATGACCTTTTTGAAGGAGTAGGAAGTATGTCACAGGTATTGGGTAAATATTTGTCTGTGAAAAATGTTAGTCATTTCTGTTTTGTTTATGTTCTTGGATTTAAGGGCTATGACAAATGGTGAGAAATTCAAAAATGTGTCAAACACCTCCAAATTAATGTTTTAAATCTCAATATGTTACTTATTTTAGTGGTTCTGTTTTTCTGAGCCATCTTAGGAATACCAACCAGACTGATAGGAAGTAGATTCAATATGTTACAGTGGTCCTTTATCACTAGAAAGTATTTATTCAATAAACTCCAACTTTTAAGTATAGTTTTACCTTCTTAAAGTATTTTTAAAAACTAACATGTTTAAGAATACTGTTAAGTTACTCTTCTTCTTTAGCAAGAAGATTAATATAAATAAAATTTTGCTAGGTGGTGGTTGCATACCTCTTTAATCCCAGCACTTGGAAGGCAGAGGCAGCCTGTGAGTTTGAGGTCAGCCTGGTCTACAGAGTCTACAGCCAGAGCTATTCATAGGAACTCTGTCTTGAAAAACAACATTTTTTTTTTTTATTCATGGTGCTGGGGAGATGACTTGGTAGGTAAAGTCAATTCCCATCACTCACATAAAAAGCCAAGCTTGGTTGTGTGTGCTTGTAAAGGCAGAGCCGGAAGAGGCCTAGATCTCACAGGCAACAGCCCAGATGATTGGTAAGACTTAGGCCTTAATGAAAGAACCTATGTCAAAAATAAGTCAGTAGCTCCTAAGAACAACACCCAAAGTTGACGTCTGGCTGCCATATGCATGCACATATGTACACATGAACACACACATTAACATGCACATACAATTGATTTTTATTTTAAACTATCTGATAAATACACATATATATGTGTGTTATATATAATACTCCAAATATACTTTTATATTTTGAATACTTGGTAAGCATTTTTTTTTTAGCCCTAGGCGGCATAATAGTGAGTTTGATCAGGCCTGTGAGATGAGCGTGGGCTTGAAGACCATCCAACCTAAGAGACCTGTCTTGGACGTATTGTTTACTTGTCACAATGGATATTTATACACTCTTTCACTTGCTTTTCTTTTTTCTTTTTTTAAAATTTATTTATTTATTATTAAGTATACAGTATACAGAAGAGGGCACCAGATGTCATCATAGATGGTTGTGAGCCATCATGTGGTTGCTGGAAATTGAACTCAGGACCTTGGGAAGAACAGTCAGTGTTTTTAACCTCTGAGCCATCTCTCCAGCTCTCACTTGCTTTTCTGTTGCATAAAACTTGACCCAGGATTATACTTTCCTTGGATATATACATCTTGGTTTTCTAGCACTGTTTCATAGCTGTTTCATAGTAGGTGCTCAGTAAATGTTTAAATAAATGAGCAAGTCCCATCTACCCTGTGAAGGTGGAATGGGTACCACTGCTGTTACATCATTACTTCTGAGGCTTGCTTAAAGTTAGCGATGCCAACTGTGCTAGTCATGAGCCCCTAAGCTCAATATGGTGACACCATCCCATGGACTGAGGCCCTAGATTATACATAATAGAAACCAGTTGAAATAGCTGGCAGCTCTATGTGAGGTATGTGTACGTCTATGTGTGTCTGTTCACGTGTGCATGCGTGTGGTAGGAGGAGTTTTATTACTTTCCTTATTGCTAAGACAAAGTAATTCATAAAAGCAACTTAAAGAAGGGAAGGCACGTTGGGGTTAAGTTTGAAGGTATAGCCCATCATAACGGGAAGGCATGGTGACAGAATCACGAGGCAGCTGTCACATTGCATCTATAGCCAGAAAGAAGAGGGGGGGGCATGGGAAGGATGAATGTTGCAGAGAGAGATGAACGTTGCTGCTCAGCTTGCTTTTTCTTACTTTCTTCCTTTTTATTCAGTCTGGGACCCAGACACTATCGGTTGATGCCACCCACATTCAAGGTCTTCCTTTTTAGTTAACACTCCTTGGGAGCACCCTCAAAAATACCTTGATGTCTGTTGCCTCTAAGGTGATTCTAAACCAGTCAAATTAAAAATGAAGATTGGCTCTCCTAAGTGACCCTTGTCACTGGGACACATCACTTCAAATTATGACATTCCGTCTCTGGCTCCATAGGCTCCTGGCCACCCCATACTGCAAAATGTATTCATTTGAACTCAGAACTCCTTATGTTTCAGCACTGTTCAAAAGTCCAAAGTCTCCTCCAGATCTCAAAACAGCATCTTAACTGTGTGCCCTTATAAAATAACACATCACATATATCCAAAATATATGCAGTGGATATATAAACTAAATAAACAGTCTCATTCCGCAAAGCAGTGAACGGGAGCATGGGGCAGGGATGATCAGACCAAGGAAACTAAAGTCAAGCAAGGCAAATTCCAAATCCTTCAGTCCCATGTTCAGCATCTAGAGCTCATGATACTCAGTGTCCCAACACTCTCAGTCACTCTACACTCCTCCAGGTCTGCTCCTTCAGCTGACTCGACACTGTGCCTACAGCTTTCCCTGGTGAACGTTACAGTCCTGACATGTGACCTTCTGATGTCTCAGGGTTCCTGTACAAGGAATCCAACCTGTCATACTTTACCTGGCCTCAGCGGCCTTCTTGAACTTTAGTGCAAACTTCTGTGACTTCAAAATTCTTGATATTTATTACCTGTCAGTCCAGCACCATATGGATAGTGTTGCCAATTTCTGCTGTGGGTTGGTTATGTAGTGTGTCATTCTTTTTTACAGCTTTAGTAGCCAAACCTGGGGAACCACTTCCAAGGTGATGATTTCCCAGAAGACAACACCTTGGTGGCATTTTCATAAATTTCAATCTTTCTCTTGTTGAATTTGCTTCCCCCTCACCAAGCTGGAGATTTCCATGGACAGGAAGAGGATCTTGCCTTCAAGGCAATTTCTTTCTTACAGGTGAAAACTGGAAGAGTTCTCTTTAATTGTACTATTCTCTTTAAAGAGAGTAAATGTTGTATCTATGCCAGTGATTCTCAGCCTATGAGTTGAGACCCCTCTGGGGATTGAATGGCTCTTTCACAGGGGTAGCTTAAGATCATCAGCAAATATTTATATTATGATTTATAACAAGAGCAAAATTACAGTTATGAAATAGCAATGAAAATAATTTTTTGGTTGGGGGGATTACTATAACATGAGAAACTGTATTAAACCACATTAGGAAGGCTGAGAATCACTGGTCTATGGTCTCATGGTCCACATGCTCTCTTGGTCTACATACTCTCCTGGTCCACAACCTTGAACCCATTCTCTATTTCCCATACTAGTCTTTGCGATTTGCATCCTCAGTAAATGTCATGAGTAATAACCATAGCACTGCCTGAGTATTACGCCACCCATCATGAAATCTCCCATTAAACAACATATTCCATTACATTTGGATTTAGACTGGGTCGAGTAATTAGGACATGGGTTAAAAGCAGCCAGTTTTGTTTTTCATTGTTGTTGTCAAAATATAACATGACTGTTCTCTAGTCTGTAATAGTTTTTGATGGCTAACTTAGTTGAAGGGCTCTGTAAATCCCAGTTCTGTCAGTCAGTCACTCCAGTCTCAGACTAACCCATCTATTCTGTCCTGTTTGGTATCTAGTCCTGCCAAGCACCAGCTAGTTCCTGACCTTCCCTATAGCCCTCTGGGGCTCTGTTTGGAGTGTGCCTTGCACTGACTGATCATGTGTTGGGGATAGTCCTGAGGCTGTTACCACCTTCCCACCTGAGACAGGGGTGCCTGCTCTTTGGGAAGGGTTCATTGTTGTGATTACTGAAGTCAGACCTCCCACCCTCTAAGAAGCCCTCAGCATCAGAGGATGAGACTGTACATCATGAGCATATTTGTCCCATGATGCCCTTAGCAGCATAGTGCCAGCATATATATAAGTGTTGAATAAGTACATCAAATGAGCAGTATTCCTTTTATCTCTTAAAAGACTCCAAAACAAAACAAAAATAAAAGTTTTGCCAAATTCCAGGAAAGAGAGGAAATGCACCGATGTCATGCATGCCACAGCACATTGCTAATGCTGCCCGTGGACTTTCTCCAGCTTTCTCCTGCTTGATGGCATAACTGTTGTGATCAGCTTTTCTGTAATGGTCCCTGCAGTAATTATCCCTAAGAAAGATTGACCACAAAGTCATATTTCTAGGATGATGCTCCTGGGATGATGAGCTGGCTCTCTGGGAGCAGGGATGAAGGGGAAGGCTTTTTATTATAGACTCTTTTTAAAACTCTGAACTTTGAACCATATGTGTGAGTTAGTTAAATTGAGACTGCAATGAAGGAAGAGATGTGAAAGTTGGACATTCTTGTGACTCAGAGAAAAGAGGATGGAGGTGTGATCTGGGGTGGGAGGGCTGGCCTCTTAAGAATTCGTGGTCTTAAGAATGCAACCAGTTACTAATGATTCCTGTGCACACCAGTGGATGTCCAGTGGCTTATACTCAAAGAGGACTCCACATTCTGTAGCATAACTTTAAAAGGCTTGCTTGCCTGTATGCTCACATGACAAAATATAACATTTAATCAAAGAGGAAAAGGTCAGTATTGCCTGCATCCATAGAAGCAAGCACCAGTTGAGGAAAGCATTTAGATGCTAAAGCATTCATCTTGATGGCTCAGGTGTTTTTCAAGTTGGATTATATACTCCTAGAGAACTAATAAGGTGTACTGACCTGCCAGGCCTCTTGGTGCAGATCTGCAGTCCCGGCTATTGGGTAGCTGAGGCAGCAGGGACACAAATCCAAAGGTAACCAAATAAATTCAGGCAGCCAAGACAACTTAGTGAGACCCTTTAGAAGTCAATGAAAAACAAAACAAAACAAAACAAAACAGCCAGTTTGTTTCAATTCGTTCAATCAGCTGTTACAAAGTACCACCTACTAGATGACTTATACACAATAGAATTAATTTCTGATAATTCTGGATACTTAAAGTCCAAGATCAGAATGTTGGCATGGTTAGTTTCTAAGTTGAGAGCTGACCTCACATTATATTCTTATATGGCAGGAAGAGAGGTAAAGAACCATCTGAAGATTGCTTTTTTAAAGATTTATTTTTTACTTTTAATTATATATATGTACATATACATATGTGTGTATATATGTGTATGTATGTATGTGTGTGTATATATATGTATATGTATATGTGTATGTGTGTATATATATATATGTCTGTTGTGGGTATGTGCACATGGGTACCCACAGAGACTAGATACCCCTGGAGCTAGACCCAGGGCTGTAGAGGGAAATTAAGAACTATATATGTAAACGATCGCGTCATAAGACTAAAGACAAGTGGGGCATAGTTAACTGAAAAAGATTTTAAAAGTAGACTTTTGAGGGAGAGGACCAGGACAAGAAGTCATCATTTTTTTGTGAGAGTTTTTTGACCGGGTACACAATTTAGCCCAGCTGCCCGAAAGTTCAAACATACGACATAAAAATAAAAAATCTTCCTTAAAAAGGTCCGGCGCGCTACAACCTCATCCTGTCATCTTCTCTTAAAACCGACTCTGTTTTATAAACAATTTTCACAAAATAAACCCTGTTTAAAACATATCTCAAGACAAATTTTTACCGCGATAATTGGCGCCTGAACGCGGGGCTAATTCTACAAACCCGCCGGGTAACGTCACAGGGCCATTGTGAGCTGTCTGACATGGGTACTGGAAATGGAACTTGAGTCCTCTGGAAGAGCAGTATGTACTCTAAACCACTATGAACAAAAATTTATGAAACAAAGCTCTGGCTGGCTGTGTACAAAAAGCTCCTGGAAAGAGTCTGTGTCTGTAGAGACTGATGGACCGATTGGAATTTCAGTACTGTGAAAAGATTGGAATTTTGTAGGTTCAGAGGCTTATTACTTTATTTTGTAATAGTTTTAGCCTTGACTTTTTTTTTGTCCCACTCTGTATCTGAACTAACACCTCATGATAATAAATAAAAACCTCTTAGAAGTATTGAGCACTGGCTTCCATCAATCCAAGAGCTAAGAATGGTATCAGGTAACATTTTAGCCCCATAGAAAAAGCTTCTCCCATCTCGATGTACCTACCACTCTGTACCCACCAATGTATTTTAAACTTGCCTTGATTTATGACTTTTGTTGTCCTATAAAGCTCTAAAATCCCCATGAAACTGCTTCTGTGGTGGAACATGAAATTTGGGGTAACCTAAATCTGTGTTCCTGGGCCATGGTCACTCAACATGGTTCCAGAATAAAGTCTTTCTTACACCCTTTAAGATGAGAGCTGTTTTTATGTGGACGTCACTGAGCCTTCTCTTCAACCCACTTGAGTGTGCTTCTGACCACACCATCTAATGATATCAAACTAGGGGTTAGATTTCAACCTAACTTTGGGGGAACACAAGATTTCAGTCTGTTGTGGTAGTCAATGCCCTTAATGGTACAGTGTATGATGAACCCTGCTATATAAAAAATATATATAAATAATACTTATAATAAAAACAATGGTTTCATGAAACAGCACTTTCACAGTATATGAAATATGCTCTGTTATTTTCTGGAATGTTCCCTTCTACTCTAACTTCTAATAAATACTGGCCATGGTATGTTAGATTGGCCTTATTTCCATTATAGGGCTCTGTGGTATAGAAGTTCCAGTCTGATTTCTTGTCTCCTCTCATGCCGTCTGTGGGTTGCGCCTCTAGGATTCTCTGCATTTATGTGCCTTCCAGAAGATAGAGGGTTAATGGCCATGTGAAGGCTCTTTCCTTCTTTCATTTCTGCCAGGAAGGCAAGGTGAGTCATGGAGGGTAGGCACCTGTTGAAATTTGGACTGTGAGGAGAGTGGGCCATAAAGCCACCTTGTCACACAGGATTTATAAGTATCAGCAGTGAGCCGTAGTCTTTAAACTGAGCATATCTATATTTTTTCACATAATGTCCATTCTAAAGTTTATACTGTGTTGTGTTTGTAGCAAGAACCTAAGTACTATTTTTTAAAAAGTAAAAGGAAAAACAAAACAAAAATTAAAAAAAAACCTTAATTAAAAACATGTCAAGGACAATTGGAGTGTTTTTCCCTCTGTCTGAACTTCATTGATGTATTGTCTTCCCATTTTAACTGGCCACATAAGCACAAAATGAAAACGGATTGGTGGAGGGACCCTGTGGTTGCTCAGACCTTCTGAGCAGGCTGCTTTATTTCTAGAATACATTGCCTATTTGCAGAGGGCTTGTCTGTCCCTTAAAGTACAACATTGATTAAGGCCATCTTTCAAATAGAATCCTCCCCCAAAGTTGTCACATCTTTGTAAGACTGTGTAGAGCAGAGTGTAGCTTTTGATAGGGAATCTATTCAGAGATGCAGCATTTGTCCCACACTAATGGCCTCATTTTGTTATTTCTGACATTTCTCTCTGATTTTATTCATTTATTTTAAGGAGGCTTTACCACTGTGGCTTTGAGAGCAAGCCTAGGAGACAGCTGGCTTTTCTTGTCATTGCAGCAGGATACCCAATAGAAACTGCACAAAGAGGACTTGCTTTGGCTCAAGGTTTAGGAAGTAAAGTCCAGCATGGCAGGGAAGTCATAGCAGAGGAAGCAGGTGTGTGGCAAAGGAAACTTGCAGTTGGCAGTGCCTCATGTGGCCCACCCAGGGAACAGAGAAAGTTAGACCCACACTGGAGGCCTACCCTCGTATCCCATGGTGTCCAGCTAGACTCTGTGCCAAAGGCCCTGCTTCCTTCCAACACAATGCATTCATCTGCACCAAGCTTTCAAACATACAACCCTCTGGGGAACATTTCAGGTTTAACCTGAAGCAGCTTTATTTATTGTTTGCTAAGATGTTAAGACTATGTTGTGATTTAGGAACTAAGTAATACCCATGTTATCTAAATTGTGGCTTTCCATAAGACTCATTATACTTTGAAATTGTTCTTTATTTTGAAAGATTCTCTGTTTCTCTTTGTGCATCTCTTGTGTGTGTGTGTGTGTATGTGTGTGTGTGTATATGTGTATGGGCTTGCAAATGTGTATATTCAAGAACATGAAGTTGCCCACCAAGGTTAGCAATTGTGGCACATGCCTATAATCCCAGCTCTTGGGAGGCAGAGGCAGGCAGATCTCTGTGAGTTCAAGGTCAGCCTGGTCCATAGAGTGAGTGCCAGGACAGTCACAGTGGTAACACAGAAAAATCCTACCCTGAAACAAAAAGAGATGGGGCATGACTCCCTGGAACTGGAGTTACAGGTAGTTATGAGCTACCTAATGTGAGTGCTAACGACTGAACTCAGGTCCTTTGGAAGAGGAACATGTACTGTTAACTGATGAGCCATTTCTCCAGGCTCTGAAATCACTCTTTTTCTTAAAGAGAGTTTGGTAATAACCCATAAAGGGTTTTAGAGAGAGGACCTCGAGAGATCTCTGCTCAAATCCCTGCTTTTCACTTCCTTGAAAGGCCAGTGACAACCACGTTTTTCAAAGTGCTACCTGTAAAGCTGACACGGCATCATTTCCTTTTTATTTTCTATGAAATATTTATTATGTGCTACTTTATCTGATCTAAAGCAAGGTCTCAGATGTTTTTCTTTCACTTAATTGTAGTGGTTAAAAAGGAGGGGTATTTTGATGACAGTTTCATTTTCAGTTTTTATGGCAACTCACCTTTCTTTTTTCCTTGGAGAAATTGCACAGACAAGTCTCCCAAATTTTCTGTCTCCTATCAGCAAGCTTCTAACAAAGTAAGGAAACTGAATAATGAAAAATTAACTTTAAGAGATTGTAAGCAGATTTTTCTTTGGCCTAAGAATTCATCTTTGAAAAGAAACAAGGCATTGCTTTGATGAGCTATTTTTTTTTAAACTTTATTTATTTATTTATTTGCCTTGGTGTCTTTTGCCTGGAACTGGAACTACAGACAGTTGTCAGCTGCCATGTGGGTGCTGGGAATCGAACCCGGGTCCTCTGGAAGAGCAGATGGTGCTCTTAACCACTGAGCCATCTCTCCAGCCCCTGATGAGCTATTTTAAATGATGCCCTCTTCATGTTGTCTTCAAGATGTTCGGGTTGACACAGAGAGGATAGAGTTAAGGGAATAGGAGCAAATGGAGGCTCTGCCCCGGTGCCGAGAGAAACAGGACTTTCATATGTTTGTTTATAGAAAGCAAAATGGAAATTCAGCTTGTAAGGTACGTGTTCGGTTGAGTTTCATCATTTTGTTAAGCAACGTCTCAGAAACCATCTCCTCCACAGGAGCTGGTAATGTAAGCATGATGCGTCACTCCCTTTTGTGCAAGCTTTGTGCAAGGGGCAGTCATTTCCACCCGTGGCAGCACTTCTCGAAGCAGTTGGCAACTTAGCGTTAAGTATCTTCCACATGGGTTGAGCAGCTTCAGAGTTGATGGATGCTTCATCCTTTGCCGCTGTATCTGCTTCTTCATTAGTCTGCATTCTTTGCTGAAATGTCAACTTGCTTTCACTGTGTCACTCTTGCATCACTGGTGCTTAAAACAATGTCTAGCCTGTGGTCCTCAACCTTTCTAATGCCGCACCCTTAAAACAGTTCTTCATATTGTGGTGACTCCCAACTATAAAATTATTTTGTTGCCACTGTATAACTGTAATTTTGCTACTGTTATGAATTGTTATGTAAATATGTGATGTGTGATCCCAAAGGGATCATGACCCACAGGTTGAGAACCACTGGCCTAGTCCAAGGCTGGCCTGCACTTCATATTTCCTGAATCCATTCATTTATAAGCTGTGACTTACTTTGCTAATCTCCTCGTTTACTCTATCATTTGAAAATGTGAACCATCTGGCTTCAAGCCTGAACACCATGTCATGTCCTTGTCCCTATAAGCAGCCTTGTGTGTGCCAAACTTTAGGTTTTTTTTTTCATCTCCTATTTGGAGGTGTGTGTGAGGAAGGCAGCTACTGCATTTGAAACAACTTCATGACCTCAGGTATCTTTTTTTGAGATGCATATACTCTCGAGACCCTGCATTTTATCACTGGGAGGAATATGCATCTACATAGGAACCTTTTGAAAATCTCAGCCTGCATCTTTCTCCAATTTCAGAGTTTTAATAGAGGTACCATTTTTTTTGCAGATTTAGAAGAGATGGCTCTGGGCTTGGGAGCACTGACTGTTCTTCCAGAGGTCCTAAGTTTGGTTCCCAGCAGCCACATGGTGGCTCGCAGCCATCTGTGGTAGCATCTGGTGCCCTCTTCTGTATACTGTATACATAATAAATAAATCTTTTTTTAAAAAGAAGAAGAAGAAGAAGAAGAAGAAGAAGAAGAAGAAGAAGAAGAAGAAGAAGAAGAAGAAGAAGGAGCAGCTCGTGTCTTCTGTCTTCTGTTCACCCCAGGCTTGCATAGCTGCTAACCTTAATAAGACATTCTCATTTCTCACCTCTTCCCGATACCAGCACCTCTTAAATGCCCTATCTTAGCAGCTTCCCAGGCAGCTTCAACCTCCCATTTTTCTTTGTTCATTTTTAATACTTGTTCCTGGACCTTTCGTTTGTCCCCATCTCCAAACCCTTATGTTTTGGGTTGTTCCATTGAACCATGCACAGTGTGGTCTAACATGACTGTTGGTCACCTCCTCTCATTGTCATCATCCTGAGTATACTGTTAGAGCAGTAACAGTAGCTACATATAGCACTTAGGATATGGAATCATAGATCTCAGTGCCTTATAGTTACACACTTTGTTAATGTGGGGGCTGGGTGAGATGGATGGGAAGAGATAAAACATGGTGCGTTGGGGCCCCACACACCATGGATATATTAGCTGTGCCATGTTCAAAACCTTCTGAAGATAGTGGTGTAACAAGGAGTGTGGTGGGCAAATGATGAGCTCATATTTTCAGTCATGTGAGCAATGTAGGGAGGTGAATTTGAAAGGAAATAAGCCAGGGACAGACACTACTGATGGATCTAAGGCCTCAGTGAAGAGCATGAGTCCAGTGAAAGGGAAGAAGAGTTGAGACTTGGTGGTGTTGACCTACTGAGAGAACATTAGAAGTTAAAGGAAGGGATTCTCTGGATTTTTAGCTGAGCGCTTTGAAGAGGAGCAGAGAGAAATGCTTCACTGAGAAAAGTATATGGAAGAGAGGCATCGTGGCAGAGACTAGAGATTTGTGATGATGAGTTCCACGTTGGATATTCAAGAGGCCCGTGGGAGGCCTAGGCAGGGTGTGGCTGTGGTAAGGGAACAGGTTGTGGGCACTGATCCAAGCCATGAGAACAGATGCAACCCAGACACCTGCAGGATCAGGTGGAATCTTGCAGCAGGGTGGAGGAAGGAGTGATATGGTGGAGCCATGGTCGTTAGAATGCGTGTGAGTTATCAGAGGGTTGGGATTAATAAAACTTCCCTGAAAAGGTGTGTGTAACAGAGCACTCTGTCCTCTGATCTTAATTTGCAATTTAATTACCTCATACATCGGCTCAGACTCTTCTTTTTATTACTGAATTGCCTTTTATTTTCTTCTCAGTTTGAGGAAATGACATCTAATTTTCATGGTATGATATATATTCAGTTGTTCTAAAAGGCATCAGGGACCTCCCTAGAAGCAATTTCTCAAGCCTACTTTTTCTTTGACCACCACCACCACCTTCTTCTTCTTCTTCTTCTTCTTCTTCTTCTTCTTCTTCTTCTTCTTCTTCTTCTTCTTCTTCTTCTTCTTCTTCTTGTGAGTCCTGAAGCTTCCCCTGAGGCTGGTCTGTCACCACCTCGAAGCTTATCTCTCCTAGCAGACCTAAGTCCTGACGTCAGGGACCACATCTTTGCCTGCTTTCTGTTCCCACCCAACTTAACGGCTTCTGCACCCTCTACACTGTAGAGGCTGCTACTGTGTTTTATTGATTATTTTGATTCTCCTTTAGAAGAACAAAGGGAAAGGCTTATTGTTCTATTTCTTATTTAAAGAGAAAGAAAAGAATTTGAAGTTCTAAGAAGGTCCACAAAAGCCAATGTAAACTTCTTTTGACTTGCCTTTATTGTTACTTTAGACTCAAAGGAAGATAATGTCTTTTGGCAGCGCCTTCCTACCTGCTTGCAAAAGGAGTTTATTTCTTGGTTGTTAGAGCAAGCTTCCTGTGCTTCTAAATGACACTTGCCTTCCCTGGCCCAAGCTGAATTTGAATGCTGTGAGCACTGTGGTCAGAGAAGCACAATTTGGACTCATCTAGCCCTTACGCTGACACTTTGATGACCTCTGGTCAAGTGGCTTGACCTTGTTCCTGCCTCTTTTTTTTTTTCCACCCATAGAGTGAACATCTGGACACTGGCTCTTGAGCTTGATCAAAGGCATGATCTATTTGAGAAGCCAAATAGAGCGATGGCCTTTGAGGGCCTCAGAACAAAAGTATCACATGCATCAGAGAATTATTTTATAGGGATTACAGAAAGAGGTCATGCTCAGGGCATTTGTTTTTTTATAGCAAGGGTGGGTAAGTAGATCTGAGCTAAGGGTCCTTGTAAAAAGACTAGCCCTGAAGCTCAAGGTTGGGAAGAAAGCATCTCACTGAAGACTGTTGAAACTTTCCGAGTTGAAACCCACTCTCAATATGGATGCTAGGAAGAAAGTTAAACTCATGTTTACTTGTTAAAGAAAAGGAATGCTAGTAGATAGCAAATAATTGGTGGCTAGGCTGAGAGTAGCAGGTGATGCTCTAGATATTAAGTACGTATTGACTTTTTGTGTAGGTGTAACTTGCCACACTGCTGAGAGTCTTAGCACCAGGCTATACACAAAAGGTCCATGTTTCAATGAGAGATACTGTTGAGGCTTATATGAGATATCTCAGAAGTCATGCACCTGTGGAATTTTTAAGACATTTGAATTTAACTGGACTCCTCAAATGCCAGTGCAAACTTCAGTAATAGAAACATTATAGCTCAGTGGTCTGTGTCAGATATTAGAGGGATCGGACTAGATTTACCAACATGGATAATATCTGATCAAAATGAGAGAAACCATTTTGGGTAAGTAATATAAAAACTGGAACTGCTGTGTTCATAAGACACAGCATTTCATGTCCCTGCACTGATTTCATTGGCAAAGGGGACTTTGAGACTGGCTACGGTGTGACTCTGGCTTCAGACCATTGAGTTTCCAACACTGTTATTGAGTTCACACATTCACACCTGTCAGAGCCAGCCACAAGCCACCACTTTCAAAGTCCTTTTGGAACTTCCAACAGGGCCATCCTCCTAGCCTGCTAACTGAAAGATCTTACAGTGGACACTGGTAAGGCCTGCTTATGAAGTGTTTCCACTTAGTGAGATATCTAATTACAATGAGATTACCATAGCCTTTATGGTAGCATGGCATTGTAGGGAATGTTTGTGTGAATGAAACAAGCATGTTTGAAAAACAAATCTTATGTGGACATCCTAGTTTTAAATGTCCTACAGCCCACTGGCTATGCGCTCTGCATTCAGACTTTAACACATTGATAAAGGCATTTTTGGGTCTGTAATCCTGGTGTTGGCTCTGTTAATATCACACTAAAATCTGAATTGTTTACTCAGCCTGGAAGTAAGTACAGTGGTATCATCATGTCCATAGTTGGGCTGGATTTTGGTTCAGTTGTGGACTGAGTGTAACTTGGTTATGACTGCAGGCTTTATCACAGGTATACTCAACAAAGCCCAGCTGACAGAAGGTGAGCCGTGGAAATAGAGATTAGAAGGCAGCGGTGTTACTGTCCCCATCCGCTCAATGGGGAGAAAGACATAATGGCTAAAAGCTGTTACATCCATTCTTTGGCATCTGCATCCCTGCTGGCAACTCCAGAGATTCCCAGATGCTCTGAATCTTCAGCCACACTTGCTGTGATGAGTTTTATCCATCATGGTCATCTTAATAGGTTCCTTGTGGTTTTAAATTGCTTTCTCTAGTAATTAACCATCTTTACATATTCCTGTGTGTTTACTTGTCATCTTTTATGGTGCTATGCTCTCATTATCTATCAGATAAGCTTTTACATAGATAACCCTACTGTCTATATATGAAGAGAGTTTTACTTTAGCCATAAGAAGAAACACAGAGACTTGTACTTAAAACTACAAAGTTAGTGAACAAAGGAATTAAAATAACAATATATTAAACTTAGGGAGAAGGCCAGGGCTGAGAGAGGGAGAGTTTGCTATGTGAATCAAGCCCTAGGGATTTAAGTATCCACTAGGAAATTTGAAATAATTACCAAGGTCCAAAGCATAACATTTAAGAACTACTTTCTTACTTAGAAGGATGGATATAATAGGGACAAGAGAAGTTAGTTGATTCCATGAGGGCTTTTGATCACTGTTCATGGATTTCCTACATGAAAGTAAAGCCCAGGCTTATTGGTCATCACAGCACACAGATACAAATGACATAAAATTTCTAAAATAAGTATATTGTAGAAACTTTAGTTTAGAAGTAAATACTGGAGAACTAGTTTGTGATTAAAGATGGGAGGGAAGGAAAGAGGGAGAGGAGAGCTACAATGACAGCACCCTGGCAATGTGTGCCCAGGCTTACCTGGGTGTCTATTATAGTCTAGGCAATGATAACCATGTATGAACTTACTTCATATTCAGAGGAATCCTTGAGGGTAGAGGATGTCATCACCATTTTACTGAAGAGCAAACCAGGAGTCATAGGCATTAAATGTTATTCAAGATGATGAAGTCGGAGTTCAGAGCCAGGTGGTACAGCTACATAGCCTTCTCTCTAAAGTAGGCCGCCCTCTATAGTTTGTGATAGGCTGATGACTAGGACACCTCAAAATATCTACAGTGGGTTCTTGATCCTGAGATAGCATGATTTGTTTTGTGAGATCATTTTTTGAAGAAGTACTTAGAATGTAACCAGTTATAAACCAACACAAAATGTAATGCCAATTGTGATAATCCTAGGCACTACCATTATTCTAGATGAGGAGGCCAATCAAACAGAAAAGTAAGTATCTCCATTTGGCAGAAGGAAAGGAAGCTCACTCCCTCTGTTTCCTTTACAAAGCACTAATGCCCTTCACAAGGATTCCATTTTCACAATCACACACTACACTACACACATACACGCACACAAGCACAGCTGGTAATGGTTGCAACATGTAAATTTCAAGGACAAACCAATATTTAAGTTATAGACTCAGAGTGCAGAGGTAAAACTATGCAGATACAAGAGAAAAGATTCTAAAAAGAAGGTATAGTTAAGTGCAAAGTCCTGAGGCACAAAGATTGTTTGACCCATGTAAACTAGTGTAGAGAATCAATGTGTCCCAAGATAGGGGCAGAGAAGGGAGGCAAGGATGCTTGGGACAAGACAGGTAAAGCCTTATAAATGAGATCATCCCTTTAAAATCTCCATCTACGTGGGAGACTATCATTGATCTTTCTCTCTGCCCCCTACCCTACCCTTTTCCTCCTCTTCTCTTTCCCCCTCCCCCTCCTTAATAAACCTAATATGGCTCCCTTGGCAGCTTGCTGATGAGTTCTTTCACACACGAAATACTAACAGGTATCACTGTGCAATGTTTTTCTAGTATGATGAGAAAGAAGCCTTAGAAGGTTGAGTGACAGGAAAGGATATTCAGTAGAACTTACTTTTCTGTTTCTCATGAATAGACAGGCTGTCCTGAAGAAGCTTTTGGCTGGTGGGTGAGACACTCTTCAATTGCAGCATTCAAGAGGCAAGGGCAGGTGGGTGTCTGTAAGTTTTAGACTACCCTGGTCTATATAATGAGTTCCTTAATACCATGGCTGCAGTGAGACTCTATGTTTAGAAAAGAAAGTCTTAAAGTAAGTACATTTTTTTTTCTGGTCAGTGAAGATCTGAATGAATGGACCACCAGGGAAATCAGGTATTCTGTGAGCAAGTGGACTTGTTTGCCTGTATGTACCTTCCCTAAAGATGGTTTAATGTATGAGCCAATACATCTCAGAGATGTGTAGAGGTAACATGCCACAGTTACTGATGTTTGTACATTTAATGACATTGATGTGTTCAACCATTTAAAAATTTTCTTAGCTACCCAGTGCTAATTGAAGGCTACAAAGGGTATCATGAGCAGTGAGGTGCATAAGGAGAGAATGAATTCCATGGAAAGGCTTAACTAAAATTTGAGATATTTGGGTAAATGAGTATACTAAAATCAAACTAGACTCATAATATTATAATATTTTCCCTAAAAACACTTATGGTTCATATTCTTGAAGTGTATGTTTTAAAAATTAATGAGTGAGCTATTGATAAATAGTTAATTTGTTAAGGAAAAACATTCTTTGGCTTATTTTTTAGGATACATTAATATCTTAAGTCAAATAAGTAAATTAACTTAACCAAAATATGAAAGAAAGATAATTTCCTAATATGGTCAGTTATGTTGAAAATTGTGTTACAAATAAAAAAATAAGATGTCTTTTAAAAAGATGTATAAAGATATTAAAACATATATACAGAGAGAGAACTTAATCACATATATGTGGAGGGTAGTATTCAAATTATAAAAATTATGTAAAAACCAATCTTTATTTGGATAAGTGACTAGAGATTAGGAACTGTCATTTTTATACATAAAACCCCAAGTAATCTTCTATAATGACTAAGGAAATAAGGTTAAGGTGACAGGTTAAAGAATCAAATTACGCTACAAGGTTGCCAGGACCGCAGAACTGTGCATTTACACACAATAGTTATCATTTAAGCTAGTATAGCAGAGGTTTGAACTCTAGAATTGAAAAGAAAAAGAGACTTAAAGAGACTCACAAAAGCCTTTTACTGAACATTCCCTTGGTCCAGTAATTAATTTTGTTATTTTATTCTATTTTGAGACAGGATCTCCCTCAATAACTCAGGCTTGCCTAAAAATCGAGAACGTGAGACCCTGCCTGCCTTCCTAGTTCCAGGATTATAATATATACCTCCATACCTGGTCAACGATTTCTGTTTTTACAGAAAAAAATTACTAGAAAAATATTGTGAGAGTAATGTTAATAATAATGATAAAAGACTAAAAATAATTTTAGTAGCTGACATTTAGGTATAAACCATATTAGGACTAAGGACAGAATATTATTTGATGATACAGTATTATTGTAAAATCTTTTTCAAATAAGTAGAAAAATACATTATAGAAAATTGCAGTTTGTTCACTGTTTATTGTGCATTTGATTGCATATGAATAAGTAAAAATATAAGAAAACAATATATTTTTTGTTTTGATTTCTTTGAGACAGGGTCTCTTTAGCCCAGCCTGGTCTCCAATTTAAAACAATATTCCTGTTTCACCCTCCTGAGTATTAAGATTGCATGTATGAGCCTCCACGGCCAGCTGAAAGCAAATCATTTTTTAAAAGTGATATAGGGTGTAGAAAATAATGGACAAGGACAAGATATAGGGTATGTCTGATTCCAATAGCCAAGACCTGGGATGTAGATGACTCTGCTGCCAGTGTAGGTGAAGACAATGTGATTGGAGAAATGTCCTTCAAGGTTTACTGGAAGTAACATTGATTGCAAAAAAAAAAAAAAAAAAAAAAAAAAAAAAAAAGTGAGCCATGTCAGCAGATGAGATTTATTTTTGGATTAAAAATTACTTTAAAGAATGTTTTCAATCTATGATCACAGCCCATATCCAATCATAGCTTTTGTTTTTTTAAAGGAAAACCTTTGTGAAAGTCTTAATTCTTAGCAGATAATGTACTTTGATACTGTGTGCAACTGAATTCCAAAAAAAATCAGGGGATTTTGGAAAGCTCATAGGAACACTCGTAGTGGAATCTGGACTTTGTTGAGAAATATTGCCTTTGAACTTGTCCCCCTCAAGCCCTATTAGAATGGGACAATAAACTCTCAGAATGCATTAGGTTCTTAAAATGGGTGGAGTAGCTTTTATATCAACGTAAGACAAAAATGCCCATCAACCAGAATGGAAACAGGAAAGGGATTTCATGATTGTTTTGGATTTAAATTTTGAGTATGACAATCTTATATCATTACCTCTTTAACAAGAAAGGATTATCCTGAGATAGGGCTAGAATAGATACTGGCTTTCTTGAAATCTCTTTTGAAATCTCTACCTTGCTGCTCCTTCAATCATTAACAAGAAAGCAGATATGAACTCCATAGTCACTGTTGCCAAGGAAAGTCACCTTTAGCACATGCCTATGGGTTCCTTTCAAAATATATAATAATTTTGTTTCAGGGGTCACATGTCTTGGTTGATGGCTGCTTTAGAGTCTTAGGGACTGTTGTAGAATCCTTTGTGTCTGAAAGGTGTCATATCTCAATTTAGCTCCAGTGTATTAGTATATATGGCACTGCTATGCCTTTGATAACAGTGATGTCTAGGTAGATGTTTGTTTTGGGGGAAACAGGAAAGAAGTAGAGTTGATATTGCAATGGTACACTGGGCATGTCTAAGGTGGCTCTCTCCCGTCATCTTCTCAGCAGAGAACAGCATCTAAAGTGAGACAGATCCTGCCCACATGAGTGATCCCTTCAAGGGTTAAAGAAACATGGAGAGATAGCTCAGTGGTTAAGAGTAGATACTGCTCTTCCAGAAAGTCCAAGTTTGATTCCCAACACTCTTGTTAGGTGGCTTCCAATCATCTGTAACTCCAGTTACAGAGGATTTGACACCTCTGGCCTCTGTGGGCACCCACACTTATGTGCACATAACATATCCCTACACAATACACACACACACACACACACACACACACACACACACACACACACACAGAGAGAGAGAGAGAGAGAGAGAGAGAGAGAGAGAGAGAGAGAGAGAGAGAGTGTTAAAAAGAAAATCTTTAAAAATTCATGTAGTAGGAAGCACCTCCAAGTACTCTTCATGTGCAGTGCTTTTCATAAGGTACCTCGGACAAAAAGATGACATTTAGAGGGAAGGGCTGGAGTGAGACAGCAATTGCAAAAACATATGTGGTCCTTGTCTTCAAGAAGTTTACAACAGATAGGAGAGATGGGAGAAATGTATATAATCCAAGAAAGATAGTGCAATTAAAGGTAAGGTTAGGGTTGGATGGAATATGGCTATATGTGGGGTAAAAGCCCAATTTCAAATTTAAGATTAAGCCTTTTCGAATGTGATCAAGCCTTTTAGATGTAAAGACTGTCTAGTATAGGGAACAGCTATATACAGAGGTTGTTGAGTCACATGTTTAGAAGTGATAGAGTGCTAGAATTATGCCCTTTGCTTTTGAAAATTGCCTCCCTTTCTCTGCATTTCAGGAAATACATTATAATATGTGAACTACAGCCCTTTAATGATGTGGGCGGACTTGGGTATAGGGGGCATGGAGATAACTTTCAGCCTTTTCCTGCTGTCTGTCTTCCATGGATTTCGGTGCCTCTGCTACCAGCACTCTTTCTGAACCCAGTGTGCTGGTCCCAAGGCAGTAATGACTCCAGGAATCCTTCCCAGGACGCTGGAGTAAGCATCGAGGTGGGAGAGATAAGCATTCTATTTCCACTTGACCTATGGGACTTAACCCCCATGCAGAATATATTCTCTGTTATTTTGTAGGTATGTCTTACCTTTCTCTGTTGGATTGTGAATTTGTTGAGTAAGGAAGGGGTTTATTTAATTTTCAATGAGTAAGACATTGGCAAGTGGAATTCTCTTCAATCCAAAGTCTTGTTACTGAATTATGTGGGTCCCTTTATTTAATAGCATTGTTGACGTCTTTGTTTTCTATCAGTACATTATTGAATGCATTCTATGAGCTGTTCTACACTTCATTATAGTAGGCCCTGTGTTGGATGAGTCTGCCCAACAGTAGGGTAATACAGATGTTCTTAGTGTGTTTTCAGCAGGGAGACCAAGCCATGATGTTTTGGTAGATTAGTTACATTAAATGCATTTTCAGTACAGTTTACTTTCATCTTATAGTGGGCTTAATATGTTCTCTAAGTTAAGGAGCATCTCTGCTCATGTAGTTCTAGACATGTTTGGGATTCTGAGGAGATTCATTCTCTTACCATGTCTAGTTGATGCTGTGTTGGATGATCAGAGGATTAGCCATGGCTTATTTTGAAGTTCTCACCCACCTCTCTCTAGTAACAGGATTATGGCTACCTAAGTTTGTGAAAAGGAGTTCAGAGGAAGATCTACCAGATTCAGATATAGCAGCTAAATCAGAAGCAAGGGATCCATGAAAACAAAACCACAAAACCTACCCTGTCTAACACACGGGAAGAGCAGGGTTTGTTCTGGGCAAGGCCCTCTGGCAGAGCTTAGAGTTAAGTAGCACCTGGCATGAGAGGGTTGGCAACATAGTGGAGCAAAAGGTCTGTCTGTCCCTTAGGTGACTGAGGAATTCTTTGATGGCTAGATTGGAATTTTGATGACTGGCATAGTGGGTGACCATATCTTATAAAGCTCCCTGTCTCAGGAGTCAGGAGGTAGTGATACAGAAAAGTGAGCCTTGGACCAGTTTTGGTTTTGGTCCCCTTTCTCCCCTAATAAAAGAGAAGTTGATTTAATTCAGGCAAGGGCCACAATGTAATTGTAAATCCTCACATAGTTGTGCAATTGGATTGGTGGTAACTTATTTTTGGAAACTAAGAAGCAGACCACAGAGTGGTCTGTGGGAAATGAGAAGCAGACTGCTGAAGGGGACTGCTGCATGCTGTCTGGATGCTTGCCTGTCACATGCTACTGCTGCTGCCGCCCTGCAGGGTCCTTGACAGATGCTGGTTTGTCACAGGTACCCCAGGCATGCATATATATGGTGCTCATGTGGAGTATTCCTCCAGCATCTGGCTTGTCAGCACAGTTACTCCAAAAGCCTGTGAGCTCACCTACTACCGCAGTTCAAAAACAACCTTGCATATTTTGTTTTTCTCTATTTTTACATCTGTCTGGATCTTCCTCAGTGCCCATCCTTGATTCATACATCTAAAGTTTTATCTTTTCAAAATGACTCTGTTTCATTAGTCTTTGTCTTTTGTCTCTGTTTCTGCTCTGATCTTAGTTATCTCTTTTCTTTGACGGTCTAGTTCCTTGAGTTGCTTTGCTAGGTTGCTGGTTTGAAATCTATGTACATACATGTATATTAGGTGTATTCATCTATTGTAGTGCTGGGGGTTGAACGTAAGGCCCCATCGCTTGCCCCTGGCAAGCACTGCCACAGAAGTTCATACCCAACTCAATCTCTCTGTTTCCTGAGGGAGGTACCTACTGCTATGAATGTCCCTCTTTGTACTGCTTTATCTGTATCCTTTAATTTTGGGTATTTTGTGTTTCTGTGTTTATTTTGTATACTCTAGTTCATCTAACTGCTTGCTATATGAATAGTATAAAAACCTATAGCTAACACAATGCTTCCCAAGTACAAGTGTCTCCCTTGTGCCCTGTTAAATCCATATACAAGTGCTTTAGGACTGCTAGGTTTGGAGAAAAATAATTGAATAAAAGTTTTCTTAATTTTCTTAAAGCATCTGTGGATGCCTGCCCTGGGTTTGTACAAGAATGCAGCCTCCAGCCCCATAAATGTGTATGGAGGCGAAAGGCTCACGGAGGAACTATTTGATGATGAGAGATTCAGGGAAAGGGGGAGCTGTTGCCTTCAGCTGTGTAGTGATCTCATCAGCCCTAGTGCATAGTTCCAATCCAGTGGTCCCCTAGATGGTCCTGGACAACTAATGCATCATGACACCACCCCAAAGTCAGGAATCTGTGGGTAGGATTAGAAAGGATGGAGGAGGGGGGATAATAGAGGGTGGACAGAAAGAGTGCCAAGAATCTATTTATACACACACACACACACACACACACACACACACACGATTGTCAGAGTAAATTTAACTAATAACAAAGTTTTCTTTCACCTTCCTCCCTTATTCAAATGCCTACATTGTCAAAGGTAAATTCTCACTAGTTGTGCTGATTATGGCCAGTTTTATGTCAACTTGACACAAATTGGAGTCACCTGAAAGGACGGAATTGCAATTGAGAAAACGCCTCCATAAGGTGTGGCTGCGAGCGAGCCTGTAGGGAATTTTCTTAATTAGTGATTGCTGTGGGAGGGCCCAGCCTGTCGTGAGTGGAATCAGTCCTGGGCTGGTTGTCCTAGCTTCTCTAAGAAAGCAGGCTGAGCAAACCATGGGAGCAAGCCAGTAAGCTGCATCCCTCCATGGCCTCTGCATTGGTTCCTGCCTCCAGGTTCCTGCCCTGACTTCCTTCAATGATGAACAGTGCTGTGGAAGTATAAGCCAAGAAACCCTCTCCTCCCCATCACAGCAATAGAGAGCCTAACCAGGACTCTAGGATTAGTTAGGTGGCTGTGAGTTGCATAGTGCTGATTATGAGCTGAAAATATTGCTTTAAATTCTGGCTCTGCAACCCCATATAACTGCAGGAAAAAAAAAAAATCAGTTAACTACTTAAGTCAGTTTCTTAAGGCTCTCAGCTGCAAAATAAGATGGTTATGTTCTTACTTCATTTAATTTCTGTGAAATAAACCTTCAGGGGCAAGTTGCCAATGTTTATTGGAGTACTTGATTGATCAAAGCGTGAGGAGAAGCAGCTGAGGTCACTTTGCTTGAGGAGCTCAGTGTGGTTGGGAAGATCTCCTTGTGAGATATAACAGTTCCGGGAATACAAAGTTACATGAGTTTCAACTGCTGTCCCAGAGGGCAAGGTTATGCATGGAAAAGCCACTTGTATGTGAGTGCCACACAGAGTTAGTAAAATGTAGAAGAAACTGTAGAAGAAGGAAGTCCTAGATGGGAAAGAAGGCTGAGAATAAAGGATCAAAGGTAGGCCAGGGTGTCTCTTAGGTTAATGCTGGTAGTCTACAAAGATGGACTACATATGTAGATGACTTTCCTACCTTTTCCTATCTGTTAGTCTTCATTGATGTGGTAACCTATACCACATAGGTTGCTGTGACTTCAAACAGTCTCGAGATTCATGGAGATAAACTTGTCCCCAGAAGAGAAACATGGCTGATAAAGAAGGAAGACCATGCTTGCTATAAAGCTTGTCTGGTGGGAAGGCCACTCTGCAGAGCATTTGGCGTGGCTAAAGGAGCAGGCACCCCATCTGCTTGATTGTTCTAGGAATCTCCTGCCAACTAGACAGATGGTGACGAAGGCTGATGCCTCATTGCTACAAACTGAAAAGCTGGAAAAGGCAATAGGAAGTGACTGTGTCTGCTTCTACTACATGGATAATAGGGCTTTACCCCTCACATGTGGCTTCTTATGGGTCACTTAGAATATAACAGGACAGAAATTATCTTATGATTTAAAACTTCAGAAGCCTCTGAAGACAGAGGTTATGTGGTTTTTTTTTGGGGGGGGTTGTTTGTTATTTTAGAAAACTTTATTTTAGAACACTTTTAGATTTAGAGGATGTGTTAGGACAAAATAACTGAGGAAAAGTCAACCATAAGCACCATTTTATTCACAGTTTTGGAAGTGTCAGCCCACAGTGAAGTAGCCTGTTGGTTTTGACCTATGGTGAGATGATAATGCCATGGAAGAAGGATGTAGTGTTTATAGCATCTAGGAAGCCAATGAGATAGGGAAAAGGGCCAAGGCACCAATGTGCTTCAAGAGCACAACCTCAATGATGTAATTTCTGTCTACCTGGCCCCAGCTATAAAGATTACATTACTTCCCAATAGTGCCATACACTGGTGACCAATCCTCCAACTCGTGGGCTTTTTGGGACATTACAAATGCACAATATAGCACACTACTGTCATAAATAGCAAGAGAGAGAATTTTTGGTACCTCACTTCCAGTTTTCTCTATTATTGTCATACATTGGTATGGTGCGTTTGTCTCAATTCTTAGCTGGTAATTGTAGTGGAGAGTAGGTGGGAATTGTGGGAGGGAGTGAAGAAGTCACAAGGCGAATGAGAGTGGAGGCCATGTGGGGTAGGCAATTGTAGTCTGCCCCATGTTGGGCGCCAGATTTTATCATAAGTAATAATCATTGGCAACTGATAAAGAAGGATTAATATTTATGAAGGGATTCAGAGGGGAGCACTCACTGATATTAAATAGTCATGTGGTTTTTGGAAAAGCTGGACTGGTCTATGAGGTTTTATTCAGTGGATCAGGTCCTCCATCTAAGAGCATGAAGAAGAAGGAGGAGAAAGAGGAGGAGGAGGAGAATGAGGAGGAGGAGGAGGAGAAGAAGAAGGAGAAGGAGAATTGGCAGGGCTATACATATGCCCTGATTTTAAATTGACCCTCTGGCCACACCCCAAATATTAGGGCCCTAAGGCCAATACATAATTTTTAAATCTATGTTGGCCAAGAGGCTATACTTCCAAGTCAAGGTGATGATACCTACTCTTCACCACAGATAACTATTTTTAACTTAAGTCTACTGTTTACTCAGGCTGAAGATTTCCCCCAGTGCCCTTTGTCCTGAGATCCTATTTCAAGTCCCCTTGCCTTCCTCATAGTTATGTCTTGGATTTTCCCTGGTTTTCCTATTCTTGCAAGTTTTGAGAATTACTGTCAAGTGTTTTGTAGAAGGTCCCTCTATGGAGATCTTTCTGATATTTTTCTTATCATGAGGCTAGAATGATGTGTTCTGGGAAGGTAAAATGCTGTCCTTATCACGTCATATCAGCAATAGTAAGCCATGAAGACTTATCCCAACCAATGCTGCTCTAGACTACCTGGCTGTTCACCAGGTGTCCTAACTGTAAGTTTTTCTTTTACTGCCTTTTTTCTTACTCTGGACTAGCTAGCACCAGGTGTCCTAACTGTAAGATTTCCTTTTACTTCCTTCTTTTTTTACTCTGGAATGGCTAGCCAGATATTACTATCTTCAGTCCCCTGGAAAAGACTGGGAATTGATGCACCTTTTCATTAGGGCAGTAGTATCTACTCAATAGAGAGGTCTACTTTAGAATGGAATATTTATCTACATTCTCCATTTCATTCTGTCACGTGTGTCATTAGTGACTTACTTGTATATACTTTGTTTTGTTTTTCTCTTTGAGTTGTAACTGAACATCACTTAATTTTGTAGCTCCCATTATCCCAGCCTTGGACCTTCCTTTTCCTCTTCTTTCAGTTGCTCCTGTGTTGCTTACCATCATCCCTTCAGTGCTGAGGGGCTCATCTCTGTGTTCTTGGCTCCAGATGCTCTTGCACTGTTTTGTTGCATTTTAACTCTGTCCCTTGGGAATTTGTAAGAATAAAGAAGAAACTCATGTCATAAGATGTGTAACCAGAGTGGGTTTGAAAAGCACCAGTGGAAATGCAGCAGAACGTAGAGTATTTCAAGGATCTGTGATGCAGGAGAGATCAATTGGGGGGGGGGGGAGGAGAGAGAGAGAGAGAACACTAAAACAGCTTATATGGTTTTTAGAGGACACCTTGTGATTAATTGGAATTTTAAAAAGTCATGCACAGAAAATGGAGAAAGGCTCTATAGTTAGAGTAAGATCTCTAAAAATATCACTGTCAGAAGTTCCTGACCTCTGACTTGTTAAAAACCAGAAGTCCATGTGAAGTTATATGGCTCATCCACACCCCAGCTATATTGAAATGGAAGCTGCTTTTATTTCTCTGAAGTCAGTTCTGACCTCAGTTCATTCACTGAAGTGGTTTCGATTTAACACCCACTGTGTGGACTCATTCAAGCCCTAAGAGAACAAGCCTCCTGAAGTCTGTGTTCTTGTGGGGTATACATCTCATTCAGGAAGATGCGTCTCAAACAGGTAGCTTTAAAAGATTTGGTAATGCAGCTGTAGGGAAAAAGTCGAGGGCGTGGAGTGTTTTGGAGTGGGGCAATGGGATTGTTGTTTATATATGGTAGTGGAAGACATCCCCATTGGTGAGAGGGCCTGAAGCAGTAGTGTGCTCAATACCAGTCAAGTGAGGCTGGAGTGTACTCCACATGGCAGAGATACAGAGGGGGTGAGGCATGTGCCTGGGCAGGGGACATTGCTCACAGAAAGAATATGTGAATGGCTGTCCCCAGAGCGCAGAGCCATTTTGGATATGGTACCTAGGAAGCTGCTGGGGCTTGGACTCTTGTTCCAGGTACAGAAGAGACATTAAGAGTTCTGTGCAGAGAAATAAGCTAATTGATTTCACACTTGAAAGGACCTCTCTGGACACTGTGGTGGTATAGGGGACAAAAAAACAGAATCAGAATGACCACTTCAGGAATTTTTTCATCTATTAGTATGTGCTAATCTATATTAATTTTACCCCATTTTATGTTTCACGTATTAATAATTGTATGCATACCACCTGCCTCATGTATATTGTACTACTGCCCTTCGATAATCATGCAGTATTTAAGTAGCTGTATATTAGTTTGTTTGTGTTTCTTCTTATTGCTATAAACTATGAATTTTATGTCTTAAAGGGACACGGGTTCATTATCTTCTAGCTCTAAAGCTCAGAAATGCTAAAATGGAGGTCCTGGCATGACAGCGCTCCCAGAGCCCCACTTCCCAGGAGCATGTGTTTCCCTTAATCTTCTAGCTTTATGGTTAGCTCACAGCGATGGCCTCTGTTTGTTCAAGTGCCCCTCCCCTGCCCTGCCCTGCCCTGCCCACCCTGCTGCCGTGATCAGGGCTTTTTTCCTGCACTTTATGCCCTGCTCTACCTTGTCTACAGGCCCTTGTCTACAGTGGCCCTACCTCTGTAATCCCAAACTTGAATCACACCGCAGAGCACCGTTTACCCAGAAGGCATCATTCACAGGCTCATTCTGGGGATTCAGATTTGCATATCTTAGAGAGATTATTCTTCAACTAGAGAGTAGGTATCTTCAACAAAGGTCCTCTTTGTACTTTGTTGTTCTGCTCCTGTGGGATTCATCTAGTTTGGGGCTGGCATGACTTTATACCTCCAATATTTCTATACTTTGACTTTCTTTTTCTAAATGTGTCCATTAAGATAAATGTGCATGTGTATGTTTTCTAGGACAAAGGCCATGAACATCTTAACATTTGCTCTCTAAATATATAGCTGTGTTATCAATATATTTGTGACTATGTTCTTTCCTTACCAGCCTTGTTTTTCCCACACTCAGAGGTGTGTTTGTATAGTATCTTGCAAGACAATATTTCATTGTGTGGATTAAATTTCCCGTTGGTTTACTCGAATGTTTTTGAAGTGTGTGTGTGTGTGTGTCTTTGTGTGTGCGTGTGTGAATTGTATTTTTGAGGACAGTTGCTTTGTTTTGCTTGTTAATTGTATCTGGAACCAGAAGACCTAAACCAGGTAGAACATTGCTTAATTAAGTAAGGCTGGCATCAACTAATGATCTGTCCGGAATTAAACACACTGCTTTTATATCTCATCTAAGAAATGATATTTGAAATGGAAAAGACACTATTAAAATAGGTTCAGTTGATAGGAAAATATCATTCCAGTAATTTGAATGAATGCCTTTTTCTGGGACATACACAATCAGATTGCAGAGTGCTAAGAACCTCAGTTAGTAGATATTATCAGCAACTGCCATTGAACACAGAATAGATCTTGGAGAGCTGGGGAGCTTCCAGAAGACCTGGGATATACAAATGTTCTGCATCTGTACTGGAAAAAAAAACCCCAACTTGGGCCAGAGAAATGGCTCTGTGGATGGAGATGCTTGCTGCCAAGCATGACAAGCCGTGTTCCACCCCCAGGACTGACCTCCATGGTGGAAAGGAAGAACCAGCTCTCATAAACCGTCTTGTCCACTCTTACAGTGTCACACACACACACACACACACACACACACACACACACACACACACACACACACGAGAGGGATAGAGAAGAGAACAGTTGCTAAACTATTTAAAATTAGCTGTATATGAATGCTTCCTTGCAAAAAATTATGCGTTAATACGATGTATAAGTCTATAGAAGAGATTGCCTTATCCTTAGATACCAGCAGAAATTTGCAAATTTGTGTGACAAATTCATCACATCCTATTTTGACAGGTGTTTCTCAATTAAGAGAGAATGTCTTAAAAGCAGAAACATTTGGCAAAATTTTCCCACAGGTCTTCTTAAGCACATGGAGAGAGATAGATATTGATGGATAACAAGATAATTAAATGAATCCACAGCACAGAACATGATTGAGTGTCAAATGGCCTGGGATGACATTCCAGTGACCGGTGATCAGGCTCTTCCTAACTTAAAAAAAATCCTCAGGACTCACATAAAAATCTAACACACACACACACACACACACACACACACCAATGCTACTAGTGGCAAACAGTTTAATGAGGAAACTAGCTAAACTTATAGAATAAATATGTATAATATGAAATATGAAGCTGCTATTCACCAACTGAAAATATCCCAAGCCCAAATAAATTTACAAGAAATAATGAGAATTTTAAAAAATGATACTGTATTTAATTTGGAACTGCAGTTAATTTTCCTTATTTCTTGGTTCTCTTAAAATTCATCAATTAAAAATAGATGCAATAGCATGTATATGGCAAAACTAAATGTTTTGAGGTTACTTTCTGTCATAGTGGTAGAAATCTAAGCCTAGTTGATGTGAGAACATGATGTAAGGCCACTGGGCTAGGAGAGAAAGAGTAGAGCCTCACTCCGGCACGGCCCTGAACTCATCTTGTGTAAGCCTTTGGTCTCTTGCATCAATCTGAGGAGATTTTTGTCTAAAGGTTGGAGATGGGAGGGGGCAGGGTGCAGTTACTGGTTTTGCTCCCTGGGTTCGATTCTCATGCTTACATTCCCTGTGGCTGCCAGTTCATTCTTGAGCTCTTCAGACACTTTGAGGAAATAATTAGACTAAAAGGATCCTTGTAAATGATTCCTTCAGGGTCATATAAACAAACTATCCTTATTTTCACTTAGTTTTGTCCCTTTCATACAAGGTTGACTAACTATCTAAGGTGAGGCATTGAAAAGCTAACTCTGCTTGAGCCCAGGAAGACCAGGATATTTTCTTGCTCAGAATGCAGGCATACTCCCTGGGGATTTCAGGATGAGTCTCTCCTGCCCCAGATGGGACTGGCTTTTGACTTCTCAGTCATCTACCAGCCTTGTGCTATCTCATCTACCCCCAGCCCTCAGTTTTTGGTTCTTCTCCCATTATCTCACTCACCACCACTACCTTGACTTAATTGTAACCACTGTGAGCCCTTAATTTTGAATTTCTCTTGTTTTCTTTTTCTCGGTTCAAACACATATTGGAGCTAATTGAGAAAAGTGTTTAGTGTAGTTTTGAGGGTGGTGTTGGGAAGGAAAGGGAGCCTTATGAAGAAAGAAGGTCACACCCAGGACAGGCACAGGCTTCTCAAAGGGTTGCCTGAAAGTATTCTAACAACAGGCAGACCCTGATTCTCAAGGTTTCTGAAAATTCCTTGTTGAAAGCATTTCTAAGGAATGTTTCTAAGTGAGAGCATAATGTGCACTGGACAGGCCGATAAGATAAACACCGGTCACTAGGTTCGAGGAACCACAATGTGCCAGATTACTAGGGAGTCAAGTATATGCTTTGACCATGAGCAGAGTTCACAGTGTTGTTTGTAAATCTTTCAACTTTGTGTCTTCTGTCGCCCTGTGTATTTTTATTCTCAGCTCTGTGCATGAGTTAGCAACCGCTGACAAGCCTCAGTTTTCTCCTATGATTGCTCACTAAACACAATCAAGTGTCTGTATTTTTACACACAAAACAATATTTATACATCTTCACACAATCTAGGCATTGTTTTTGGAGGGAGGGGTTTTTTCTTTCTGTTTATTTATTTATTTTTGTCTTGTTTATTATGTCAGGATTTTATAGTGGCTGGGACTGGAGTGATGGCCTAGTAGTCAGGAGTACTTGTCTTTATTAAAGAAAACCCAGGTTAGGCTGACAGTCCCCACATGATGACTCAAAACCATCCACAACTCTAGTTCCAGAGGAGCTGATGCCCTCTTCTGACCTCCTATATACACCAGACACAACAGCACATACTTGTACATTCACGTAAACCAGTCATACGTATATAATAAATCAAAGATGACAAACAGGTCTCATAGTGGGGTGTTTCAGATTGGGAAGTCCATTGATATGGGTCTTCACTTATTGGGGCTACCTTTGTTTTGATTGACAGAATAAACATGGAATGGTCACTTCAACCCTTCATATGCTTTCCTTAGAACCTTGAAATATTTATGACTTCTGTATGTACTCAACATGCATTTCAGCCTCTACTTCACTGCTTCTTCCTTTTCAAAAATTTTGCCTGCATGCATAATTGTGCAAGGGTGTCAGATCTTGGAACCACAACAGCCGTTAGCTGCCTTGTGGATGCTGGGAATCGAACTCAGGTTCTCCAGCAGAACAGTCAGTGCTCTTAACTACTGAGCCATCTCTCCAGCCCTGACTGCTTCTTTGAATGCGGAAACATTTGTGGCAGGATGTCCAACCCTCACTCATCTACATCTGTCATTCAGCTTCTAGCATGATTTTTTTCCAGCGCTAGCCCCATGGGTTTTTGTTTTTGTTTTTGTTTTTCCACAGCTTGTTCTAGGCTTCCTGCTACTGTATCTGCCTGCTCTAAGCTTTGCCCTAAGTTCTTGGGAGTCATGGCACTCACTTCATCTTGGTGAGAGTTCATTATATTTTAATCCCATAGAGTGATGAGCTGTCCTGTGCGCTTTCTCCTCAGCATAGATATACCTTGGAGTCCTAAGTTGGTTTCTGGTTAGTACCTTGGGCGGGCAATAAACCACCCCTTATAGCTGTGGACTCCGTTTATCTGAAAGAAGCATTTCTCTCTTATCAGCATTTGCAGCCTGCTTTTTGCTGGTCATGCCTAGAACAGTTTCCCAACCTCAGCCAACAAAGACAAGTGAAAACAGGAAGCCACTTCAGTGTGGGCAAGGCCCTATATGTACATTTTTTACCTGAGGAAGCAAAAGGGATTGGATGGGTAATTTTTGGTCAGATTAGGTGGTACATTCCTCCTAAGGCTATAGAAGTAGTGTAAGCTTTGAAAGCCATCGAGACATAACTGGTTTAGGAAACAGTATTTGGTCTGACTAGTATTAGACACCTTTGGGGGTTGGTCAGTTGTTAAATGGCTTCTGTGCAGTAAGCGACAATGGGCTGGAGGCTAAGTGGTTGTGGCAGGTATAGCAGACCACAGAAATTACCCACAGCCTCGCAGTCACAGATGTGCACAGCATAAGTACCAACACTTTTATATATATATATATATATATATATATATATATATATATATATATATCCTTATCAAAAAGGTCTCTGGAAGCAGGCTGCAGGCTGTCGTGCAGGAAGAGAAGGATTAGAACTGGAGCCCCAGGTCAGTAGCTCTGGTGAGGTCACCAGAGCTGCTTCTTCAATAGAGCTGTTTGTGTGTCATAAATGACGATATGACTCAAGGCAAATATTTATTTAGTGAGAAGTGTAGGTGTGCACACAGTAAGGCCTCCTCCTTCCTTAAGGAGTATTTCCTCATGACGCTCATTAGCTCGGAGCAACTCAGACTGTAAATGTCACATGATCTCAGCTGAAGCCATTCTGCAGCTAGTTATCCCTGAGTTGGAAGATTTCAGGCTCAGATAAGATTTTGCTCAGATGAGGTTTTGCTTATAAGTGGGAGGGGCTCGTGGACACAGTAAATGTCACCTTCAAAGTGGCTACTTGCTGATATTTTTAAAAAATTTGATTTGTTGAGTTGGGTTTTCTCTGTGTAACCCTGGGAATTTCCTCTGCAGACCAGGCTGGCCTTGAATTTAAAGATCCCCCTGCCTCTGCTTTCTGAGTGTTGGGATTAAAGATATACACCACTGGGCCTGGCTACTCTTTCATACTTCTAAATGTCATTGTACTTTCTCATTTAACCAAACTTGAAAATAACAAATTTACAAAGGAGTTAATGTATTCTGTTACTCGATATAGCACAAATAAAATAATTGCTCATGCTTTAAAGGTTTCTTTATATGAAGATTTATATATGAATAAATAAGAATATAAATTTTGAATTTCATATAATTTGTGGTTAAAAAAATTATGTCTCATTGGGGGCCTAAGAGACATTTTCAGGAGTTGGTTTTCTTTCTCAACACATGGGCTTTGGGGATTGAACTCAGGACCTCAAGCTTGGCTGCAAGCACCTTTACCACTGAGCCTTCCCTCCAGTCTTTGCTTACTTTGTTTTTTTTGTTATTTTGTTCTTTTTTTTTTTTTTTTTTTTTTAAGGTCTCACTATGTAGATCAGGTGGCCTGGAAGTCTTTATATAGCTCAGGCTGGTCTTGAATTCACAATCCTCCTGCTTCAGCCTCTTACATGCTGTGATCATGGTACCATCACTCCTGGCTTGTAATTGTGTAGTCGTAAGTTTCTCTGTCCTGTCCAACCAGTCCTTCAGTAGTTCAGTCCCAAATAAACATACAGAGGCTTATATTAGTTATAAGCTGATTGGTCTATGGCTCAGGCTTTTCATTGCTAACTCTTAAACTTTAAGTTAACCCGTATTTCTGTTTATGTTTAGTCACGTGGCTTGGCACCTTTTTGTTCAGTGCACCATTCTCATCCTGCTTTCTCTGTCTCTCAGTGGCATCTGCTGCCCCGCTCTTCCACTTCCCAGAATTCTCTAGTCTGGTTGTCCCGCCTCTACTTCCTGTCTAGCTACTTGACCAATCAGCATTTTATTAAATCAATATTTACAGTGACAAATACTGACAGTGTAAAAGAGCACAGTCTCACAGCATAATTGCTTCTTTTTTTCATTTTTGCAGTGTTAAGGATTAAACCTAGGGCCTTGCACATGGTAGGCAAACACTTTACCACTGGGCTGCATCCCTAGCCACAGAAAATGACTGTTTTTTTCCTTAACAGTATGCATTTTCCATCATTTGAACAGTGCTTTTGAGGTTTTATCTATGCCAGATTCCCAGTCACTGCTTCAGTTTCTTGCAGGTTTTCATTTGGGAGACGTTGTAGGCTTTTTTCATGACATCCTTGGCTCAGGAACACACTGTTGAGTTCAGTTACATATATCATTCCAGAGAATGATCCATACGTGGTATCACTGAGCACTTAGTGCCCTCCTGTGCCAACGTACCCTCTGACATCACGGCAAGGGGGTGTAATTTAGTGAGAACATTTACTAAATAACTAGATAAGGCCAATTCTAATTCTAAAATTCTATGATTTGAAACATTGTGTGTGTAAGTAGCAGTGATAAAAACTGTTGCTGTTTGAACCTTACTGTGTTTCACACACCCTCTACTTACGAGCCACCATGCAGGCACTGTCCTCTGCCTCACAGTGGTTTCTTTGAAGTAGCCCTTTTTATCTTCTCTCTGCAGATGAGGAACCTGAGGCGGGCGGAGACAAGACTCAGCCTAGCCGGGGGCCCCCAACCTTGTGGTCTTTCTTCTCTTGTGCCTGTTGCCTCCCTACCTCAAGTTAGTGAGCTTTTCTTCCTATCTACTTTATCTTTCAAAGTCCTTCCACGGAGCAGGTGAAAGGTCAGTCTTTAAAATTACACATTGTAAAACAGTATCATTTCCTCCAAGATACCTAAGATATCAATTCCTTCTTATCCAATCAAATCCTGTGATGGATGTTCTGCTTCTCAGTGGTGCTGAGAAGGGCAGTGTGCTTGGTCCCAGTGGTCAAGGAAAGATAAGGGCAGGAAAATGCCTACAAAATAACATGGCAGCATATAGTTACAAGGTTTAAATATACTGAAAGTGCTCTAGGAAGAGGAGATGACAGGCCTGTCTTTTAATATATTTCATTACAGTGGTCACCTAAATTTCACTTGAGACCTGAGTTAGAATGCCCCTTTGCTCATTTGCTCATCATCTGGGAGACCCTTTGGGACTTTCTCCCACATCAGTTCTCTGCTATGCCCAGAGTTCTCCCAATCAGAAGCACAGTCCTGGCCTTCAGAGCATTCTGTGTTGTTTAAATAGTTCAAATGCTAAAATGTCTTTTAAAATTACCTCAATTTCAAAAGCGTTCCCATAGAAGTAGCACGGATACTTGAGGAGAAACCTCCTTCATGTACCAACTTGGCAGCAATGTTCCTGAGAGACTTGCTCAATATGTGCTAAGTTTGCTTATGTGGAAAATGAGGCCTTGCACCATTGCTTGTTCAAAATGCCAATTTATTAAAAGTTGATTCTGTTTTGTCTGCTATAGCCCTGTGGATTTCAAGATTTGTTTTACATGAACTAAGACAAAATGGCTGGATTTTAAGAGGCCCCCACAATGTGACAGAAATTTCCTGGGTTTCCTGCTAAGTATAGATGCAGGTTCTGGGCTTCTGAGCCAGGCCAAATGACAGCACCAGGAATCTCATGTTAAGGAGGTGTCTGAGGAGCTTGGAGTCATAAACTTGGAGGTTGAGGACTCTGCCACAGCCTCTTCCTGAAGGATTAGGACTGAGCTTGGTGGTAGTTACCTGTGGCAGCTATCCCTTGAGCTACATTTGTCTCTCTGGAGTGGGAGGAGGATGTAGAAATGAGAACCAGGGACATGAGCAAGAATTCAGTAGTTTTAGCTTCTGCAGCTACTGTCAGATCTGCCTGGTACAGTCAAAGATGGACCACTTATTAAGATGAACCCTGGTGCTGTGGCGATCTTAGTGTTTAGGTTAGTGTATGGACCTCAGTTTTGGAAAGCACCTTGTGAGATATGCCATCATATCATGCAGGGTGCTATTACTTGAACTGGTGGATTTCATGGCATGCCAACCAAGGTTGTCTGTCCCACCCTCCGGTTAAAACTTACTTAGTAAAAAACATTTCTATTTCTGGATGAGAACAAGTCACAAGCCTGTTTTCAATCCTCACGTGTTAATTGGCCAGATCCTTAAAATATCCTTATCATATAAGAGTCGACATCTCCACTTAGATCATATTTGTAGCTGTCTCCTTCTTCCCAAGACAACCTGAAGCCCAGAAAAGGAGCTGTGTCTGGATATCTCTAGAGAACTGTCACTTCTAGGCTGAGCTTATGGCCCAGGAAAGAGTAGGGTCAAGCACAGGTTTGTTCAGGAAAGCTGTCTTTGAGCTGTGGGCATCTAGAGTGGGTTCTTTGTCTTGTGGAACCTTTGGGTTCTACTAGGCTCTTCAGGGACATTCTTGCTACTGTGTCTAGAGAACTCTATTTCCAGCTCACTGATTTGGAAAGTCCCATCTCGCTCTCTAAAAAACTTTTTGTCTGGGTTCCATTACTACTCTGATGGCCTTTGTTATTCAGAGCCTAGTCAAGCCCACATACATAGGTCAGAGTATGAGCTGGGAAAGTATACATCATTTGTGCTGCACATTGCAGGAGGGATCCTGGCCAACATAGGCATGGCTGAGCCATGTGCAGCTGAGTCTAGTGTAACTGTGGGGTTTTAGCTTGTTCAGCAGCATCTAAACAGGTCACTTCTGCGCCTTCAGATGCCTTAGGTATAACTGAGGAACAGGTTCACAGTGTTGTGTCTGGCTCCATGGCCTTGTGGAGGACCTTGCTAGGCCAGAAGGTGGTGCAGCGGCAGGAATCCCCCCCATTAGTCCTTCACTTAGACCACGGTGCAGCCCACCTGTATCTATACACAGCAGTAAGACACACATATGTGCACACATACCTGTACACACACACACACACACACACACACACACATTGTTGGAGATAAGCATGGCAGCGCAACCACCCATTTTATAGATGGCTTTACCAAGGAGATGGTAGGCTTGAGAGCACAGAGTGTTACCCATAAGTATGTCCCAGAGCTCAGAATGTCTACCCTCTCCTCTTCCTCTCTATTGGCCCTGTCTCCTCTGCTAACCATTTTATTATGTAGCTGTCTTCTGAACTCATAACAATGTGGCCTGGTTCCCTCTGCCATATTGTATTGAGGGGATTGTACTCCAGGTTCATGGTACAGAGTAAAAGACTCAGTCCAGCCTGTGAAGCCACGTACGTACATACGAATATACGTACATACTCACGGCTAACCCAGTGGTTGTTAGGTCTTTCCTCCAGAAGCCTTCCTTCTTGCTGCTAACTCACATACTTGGGGATTCATGGACCCTGATGCCTTCTACAGAGAAGTAGTGTCTGGTTCTCAAGGAAGGTGATGTACTGCATGGTTCTCAGTCCTGTGCCTCTTCATACTTCCCCATCCTTGGCCATGAGTCTTCCTTTAGGGATTTTTAATCTTCATAAAGCCACTGGGACGTTCTACAGTCCCCAGGTCACGGCCTGGATGGACTCCCCCAGGAGGAGGCAGGCAAGCTTATCTCCTTGCACTTGTTCTGTGCTTTGTCTTTTCTGGATAATTCCCCATCCAATGCTGCTGTTGAGCCATAGTGCTCAGTTGCTGTCTGTTGACTGTGAAATAATGGACCACCAATTCTTCAGGCTAAGATACTCTGTACCTTAACAGCAGTGTATTCTAGGATATCTCTGCAGTGAACATCTTTATTTATATAAATAATGCCTTGCATTTGAAATGGGCTCCAGAGTTAGTACAGCACTTTCAGTATGTAACATGGCTCTGTTATAAGAAAATGCAAGTAAGAAACTAATTTGAGGAGAGAGTGAGACAAAAATATGATCCTTACTGCTGCTTTTGTATAAATTAGAATATAACATAATGAGTTTAAAACAGCAAATGCTTTGGTTTCAAAAATTAAAGGTACATGGTAAAACTGTGTTGTTTACACATCTTTGCGACATCTTACCAAAATCTAAAGAGTAGAAAGGACAATGAAAAATTCTGTCCCAGCTGTATAAAATAAGTCATAATATCTTAATTAGGAATTTCTCTACTGCTTGAATGCTCCTATGCTTTAAATGCCACATGACCAAAAAAAAATGCATTGTTTAAGCTGGAGTTTACTTCTCATATAGGCCACTTATTTAATTTGTATTCAGGTGATATTCACGGAACATAAAATTGACTTTCTTATGGTGAAAACTGAAGGCAAGCATCACATCTGTCTAGCTCTAAGACATTTTTATCACTCCAGAATATAACCCAGAATATCCCAGCTATGACCCCTTGAGCCCCGGGCAGCTGTTCAGCTGTCTTTTGCTATTATGGCTATTTCTTCCCCTGGGAATTGTCTAATGGATCCTTCTGTGTCTGGCTTTTTTCACTCAGCGTATATTCAAGCTTCATTCTTCTTATAATAATGTATCAGTACTTTATTCCCTGTTCTGGCTGAATAACCAGTATTTTTAGCATCAAAACATTTAGTGGGTACTGGAAACTCTGGCACCCACCCACACATAGACCCACTATATCGGTCCTTCCGTGGGCAATAACCTCCTCTCACAGCAAGAGTGAGATTTGAGTTGATCATAAAGTACCAGCGCTAAGGCAACATGTGCAGTTAAGACTGTAATTTGTTGCATATTTAAAACTCAGGAAGGAAGTGGGCAGGCAGCTCCATGCAAAGATTACAGGTCATTCTTTGTATAACACATACCTCCCAGGAAACATCAACAAAAAAGTTCAATAAAGGATGTTAAGAGAATTAACAAAAATATTCTTGAGGCTCTTGCATCCTGGGAGCCTGTGTTGACATGAATCTTCCAGAGAGTGCTCAGAAAACATGTGGATTTATTGGTACCTTGCAATAGTTCTGGTGCTGAGGCTGAGCCCATCTGTTTTGTTTTTTTTCTCATTTTTTATTATTAATAAAGTCTCATTTTTATCTATGTATCCCCTTGTTCAAATGCCCTTCCCCTCCCACCCCTACAAGTCACTCTTCTCCTCATCTCCTTCTCTCCTCCCTGGCAAGGACAGGAGGTCCCAAGGTGGCTTAGTTCAGCACCCACTCCAGGCAAATCCATTTTCCTCATCCCCACATCAAGACTGGCTCAAGTGTTCCTCTGGAGGGAATGGGATCCAAAGTGCCAGTTCAAGGTGCTTCAGATCCCAAGCTGTTCAGTGTTTGTGGTTTGCAGCTTGGACATGCTTTGCTTTTTGTTTAAAGTCCACTAATGAGTGAATACATCCCCTGCTTTCTGGATTTGAGATACCTTGCTCAGGAGGATATTCTCCAAATTCATCCATTTGCCTGCAAATTTTGGGATATCATTTTTCCTTACTGCTGATTAGTACTCCATTGTGTAGATGTACCACAGTTTGTTAATCCATTCTTCCATTGAGGGGCATCTAGGTTGCTGCCAAGTTCTTGCTATTACGAATAATGCTGCTATGAACATAGTTGAGCTAATAATGCCCTTGGAGTGAGAATGCATCTTTCGGGTATACACCCAGTAGTGGTATTGATGGATCCTTGGGGAGATGGATTCCCAGTTTTCTGAGGAACCACCATACTGCATTCCAGAGTGGCTGAACAAGCTTACACTCACACCAACAATGGAGGAGTGTTCCCCTTGCTCCACAACCTCTCCAGCATAGGCTATCATCTGTGACTTTTATCTTAGCCAATCTGACAGGTGTCAGGTGGTATCTCAAAGTTGTTTTGATTTGCATTTCTCTGGCTAAAGAAGTTGAGCACTTTTTCAAGTGCCTTTCAGCCATTCATAATTGTTCTGCTGAGGATTTCCTTTTTAATTCTGAACCCCATTTTTTGATTGGGTTATTCAAGGTTTTGGGCTCTAGTTTCTTGAGTTCTTTTTATATTTTAGAGATCAGTTCTTTATCACTTGTAGGGTTGGTGAAAATCTTTTCCCATTCTGTAGGCTGTCATTTTGTCCTATTGACAGTGTCCTTGTCTTTACAGAAACTTCTCAGTTTCATGAGGTTCCATGTATTGATTTTTGTTCTTAGTGTCTGTGCCACTGGTGTTATATTTAGGGAGTGATTGCCTGTGCCAGTTCGTAGAAGTGTATTTCCCACTTTTTTTTCTATCAAGTTCAGAGTGGCTGGGTTTATGTTGAGGTCTTTGATTCACTTGGATTTGAGTTTTGTGCAGGATGACAGGCTTGGATCTATTTGTATTTTTCTATTCACTATCAACCAGCTATGCCAACACCGTTTGTTAAAGATACTATCTTTTTTCCATTGAATATTTTGGGCCTCTTTGTCAAGTGTTCATAGAACCCATCTGTTTAAAGCACTTTCTCCAGCTTCTCTGGGTGGCTTTAAGTTGCCTCATGTAAAAATGGGAATAATGATACCTACTTAGGTTTCCTCAGTGAGCCTCATAGCCCAATTCCTGGGATCTGTAGATGTCTAGATGTTGGCTTATTTGGAAGGAGGGTGTCCTCAGGACTTTTGAGAGTCAGTGTGATTCCAAATTATCCAGATGATCCCTCAGTTTATCCCAGAGAAAGACTCCAGAGCTAGGCAGAGGAGGTGGTGACATGGAAATGTACACCAGGGCTGAACATAAGCCAGGGAAGGCTGAAACTGTCAGCAGTGAGAAGCAGGAAAGGACCAGGCCCAGATTCTGAACCTCAGGAAGAGAGCTTATTAATATCCGTATTTCATCCAGTACTAGCGGACTGTCTCTACCTTTAACAAAGTCACCTCTCCTGCAGGCTTCCCTGACCATGGCACCTTTGGTAATTCTTGGCTGGGGGAGTTCTTCTCTGCATGTGGGATGATTGGCAGCATTCCTACCCTCTCCATGCAGTCGTGACTCTCCCCAGTTGTGACAACCAAAAATGTCCTCATGGATTGCCAGTAGGGGACAAAACCCACTCCCTTTTGAGGGTCACTAACCTAGATAATCTCTCTGAACCTGTCTCGTTATGGTAAAGCTATTCAAATGATGTACATAAAATACAATGCACAAAGATTATTAACATGATTGCCATGCTAGTTTACCATACACCATTCTGTGCAGTGCCTCTTGTAGAATTAACAGGCATATAGAAAATCAGATGTGGGGTGGATGGGAGAGGTAAGATGGCACAGTGATGAGGGGCTTGTCTTCAAGTGAGATGCCCTGAGTTCCATCCTTGGGGCTTGCATAGTAAAAGGAGAAAACTGACCCCTTCAGATTGCCCTTTGACCTCCACATGCACACCCTCCCCAGCCAAAGAAATAAAATATGATAAAGCTTAATAAAAAGGTCAACACACATTTTGACATTACATATCCTCCCTTGTTGCTTCGTCCCGGTTTACTGCTTCCCACAGTGAAGCTGTGAGCCACTTCTGAGTTGAGGAAACTTGCTTGGATGCCTTCAAATGGACCACCTGTCAGGCGAACTCATCCAGCTCTTTAGCCAATACCCTGGGTAAACTGTAACAAGCAAACCCTTCCCATGTGTCAGTGACATGTCTGTTACTCCATAATTACAGCTTTCTCCACAGTGGTAGAGCTGCCGAATTCACTAAGGAATTGTGTCAGTGGCCCCATTCAAATCTGTGAAATACTTAACAGCATTTAGCAGCTTTCAGGTTAGAGAGTGTTATGAATAGATATTGTCATCTATTTTTGTAAGGAAGAGGAATGCATTCCAACTGGGGACTAGGTGATTGTGCCTCTGTGCCCTGGGGACATGACCATGACTAAGATTTCTAAAAGCCTTCATTCTATCCTGCAATAATGATAGTATGTCCAATAACTCTGTAAAAGTTATAACTTATTAGGTGGTGATAAGACTGGAAGTAGGTAATTGGGTGTGAGGAGTGCTCTGCGCTCCCAGTTTGGGCAGGGTAGATAAACCACTGACATTCTTCATGTTAATAAACCAAAAGAACTTGTGTTGTATTAAGTTTTTCCCCTGCCTGTTTTGGGTCTAGGAAGTTTGCAACCTGGAGTTTGTAACGTGGCGTGTGCGGTAGCTGCGGTTTGGAACCTGGTCTGTGTGCCCGCGGCATTTGTCCCTCAAAAGAAATGAATCACACACTTATATATTTTAACACTGTTTGGCCCATATCTTAAGCACATTACTAGCTAGCTCTTTTATTTTAATTTAACTCATTTTTATTAATTTGCTCACCACATGGCTTCCAGCCCGTGGCTAGCCGATACCTCTACATGTCTATTTCTCTTGGGGGTCCAATCAAAAGTGACTAACTCCACCCTCCTTCTACCTGGCTGCCTCTGATTCTCCACCCACTTCTACAGTGCCCTACATGGGTCTAAGCAGTTATTTATTTACATCATACAAAAAACATTCCAGCACAAACTTGGGTCCCTCCGAGCCCGGTGTTCAGTGCACTGTGTACCTCTGTCCACATGCGCTGCTGGTTGAAATGCCTGTGTTTTTCAAAGGTGCCTCCTCTCCTTTCTGAGTGTCCTATCTGGGAGTTCAGATCTAACCCATGTGGATCTGGTTTATCCCAGCTGCTGTGGGAATTCTTTATAGCAATGGTTTATAGATTTTTATTGGCACTCAGACTCAGGGAAAGTATATGCCTATAGGAGGCCTGGTTGAGTCAGACTGTTATAATTCTGGATTCCCACTTTAAAAGTAGATGACTTTGGGGAAGTTATTAAGCCTTGCTGAGCCTTGGCAGCCTTATAACTGTTATTATAAGGATTAAAGTATTAGAGGCAAGTAGACTTGTGTCAAGGGTATGATATATGCAGAAAATGGTGGTAATAGGAATTTTGTGATTAACATAGAGTACTATTTCTAAGGTACATTATAATTAGTCTTTGCAATTATAATTCATTTATGAAGCATACCTGTAATTATCAGTTTCAATAGGCAGTTACTTTTCAAATAAACCCTCCCTAACAATGAGGCTCCATGCAGACAGCCTAGGGCTGGCTTCCTGTGAGCTTGGACTTGATGTTTTTTGCATATTTTATGTATACTTACACAAAGGTGGATTGAAAGAGAGAGCACAGGCAGTAGATAATTTGGGTCATAAATGCAGTTTGTAAAATATGCTTAGTCAGTTCTTGTGGATGATCTGTGGATTAGCTTTCCAGGAGCTATTTGACTCTCCTCTTTGTGGCTAGAGATTTACAAAGACATTTGTTGAATGGGTCTGGACTAGAGTGAGCTGCCTGGTTATATTACCTGAATGAATTGGAACATTCCTCAAGGAGGCAAGGCTTCATTGGAAAATGGCTAGAATAAAAGCTGATTCTTACAACCAAAATGTTCCGTAGGATAGGGACTGGGGACTGGGAAATTGTGCTATAGCCGGAAGTTTCTTGGTGCCATCTAGTTCTGCAGTCCAGACAAATCTCCTACTTGCAGTTCCTCAGCCACTTATAAAATAATTACGCAGAAGCTTCTATTAATTACAGACTTTTGATCTATGAATCGGGCTCATTATTAACTAGCTCTTACAACTTAACTCAACAAATTACTTTCAATCTATGTATTGCCACGTGTCCCGTGGCTTTACCTGTGTCCCATTACATCTTGCTTCCTGGCAGCTCACAGTGTCTGCCCTGCCCCTGCCCCTTTCCTCTCTGTATTTTTCTTGTATTTCCCACCTGGCTATGTCCTGCTTTGCCATTGGCCATAGAAGCTTCTTTATTATCCAATGATAGCAACACATATTCACAGCATACAGAAAGACTGTCTCACAGTATTGAGCTTCCCAGCAATGTGAGCATTCTAAATGTTCTCTTTGGGATGTTTGCTCCTGCAGCTAGAAGCCTAACTCAGAGGTGATGTGTTTGGTTGGCATGCCCAAGGCCCTCAGTAAGAGCACCTTGCCATAATTATTTTTTCAGGGCTAGCACCCAACCCTATATTCTCACTTTCCTGTATGATACTTAAACATTGTTCAAGTTATAGTATCTGCTCTGGTTTGTTTTATGTTACCGTGACTAACATCACGAGAAAAGCAACTTGGGGAGGAAAGGGTTTATTTAGCTTACATCTCCAGGTCACAGTCAATTTGGGGGGTATGTTAAGGTATGAATCTGAGGCAGAAATCTGGAACAGAAACAATGAAGGAGTACTGTTTCTTGGCCTGCTCCCTAACCCCTGCTCAGCTAACTTTCTTGCTTAGGGATGGTAGAGCCTAGACTAGCTACATAAATTAGCAATCAAGCAAATGGCACAGACATGCCAACAGGCCGATATGATCAAAGCAATCCCCCAATTGAGACTCCTTAAAATAACTCTGAGCTATGTCAAGCTGTCAGCTAACTAGAAGAATATCTTTTATAATTTACATAGACTAAGTGCATTGAAAGCTTATTTCAGTGTGTGTAGCATTCTGTGCTTATAGACTCATTCATGATGTTATGATGCTGTATTGGTTACATAGATGTTAATTGAGAAGATCCAGGTTACTGGGGATGCCTTCACCATGATAAATGTCAGATAAATTGAGTATTTGTTGCTTCCTAAGTTGCCAGTCATTTTATAATGTAAAATATTATTGGCAATAGACTTGAACTGTCTAATTTTAGCACTCTTAAAGTTTGCCATGCTCTAAGACAGGCCACCAAGTCCTGGGACATTTGTTTAGTCACTTAGGGCAGAGCCAGGCACTGCTTTTTAGCTGAATATGTACACAGATGTGCACGCTCAACCATTCCTATAGTTTGATTTTTCTCAGAATTTTCTCTTTTTCTTCTTTCTCCATCTTCAGTGTAAGTCATCTGATACTACAGAGCAATGGTGCCTTTGGCAGCTGTAAGGTGTGTGTCCTTCCTTGACTGGTGATTGCCAGTTGGTGCTGTAACCAGTCCCCTGGGCTTCTCACGCCATCATATGTGGATGGGAAAATGGCTCTTTTCCCACACAGAGGCCCAAGGCCCAGAGTAGATCCAGTTCCGAGTTGTTTGTGCCCACTTCTCACTTTCCTGGTTAGTTGTGTGCAATCTTGTTAAGATGAGATTATTGCAGGTTCTTTTTAGAGATCCTCCTTTTCCTTCATTCTATTATGAGGTGGGATAAGGGATTGGGAAGGAAGGGACAATGCCATGGACAGATTGGACAGGTCCTATCTTGAATGCAGACAGAGTTCTGTTGTATTTTAAGTTCTGTATGATGGAGTGTGACGTGTTCAAACTAGAAAGATAGGAGAGGATTTAAAAGCAGGATTGTCAGCAATAGGACAGAAAAATGGCAGTGACATTGTGTCCAGAGTAAACAAGGTAGATTTTAAATTTGGTCATTCCTTTGCTTTTTAGTAAAACTAGAAAAGAGTGGGGATATCAAAGACTTAGTAAAAATCAACTTTAGTACCTGGGCTCACCAACAAATGGAATGAAGTAGTAGTGAATCCCACTTCCTCTCTTAGGAAGTCTTCACCAAGGAAATTCCACAATGAAAAAAATTATTCCTTCTATCACACGTTTTTCGTTGTGGAACATGTATAAACTATAAGTGACTGAAGAAGGTAACATTTTGGAATGTATCCTTCAATCCTGCCTGTTTGTATTTATTTCCAAATTTTCTCTAGGGTAAGAGCATAACAGACATGCTCCTTGAAAATTTGCCTGTAAAGCATTTAAGATATTATGAAGCTTTTTCTGCTTCTAAGTAGGACTCAAAAGCATTTTAACAGTTATTACTTGGTAATGAGTATATTGGCTTATTGGCTAGTCCAATGGCTCACAGAACCTATGAATTCCATTCTGCCCATTTATATGTCTTCCCCAGGAAGATCTGCTATAATGTTTTAAATCTACTGTTTGAAGTTTATCATTTTAATTATTAAATATCAGAAATATGCTTTTTAATCCATGATCATTTTTTTAAGGACAGATTCCTGGAAATGGAATTACTAGATCATCAGGGTTGAAAGACATTCAGGTATTTGTGCATTGTTAGGTTTATCCCTGGGAAGACATTGTCACAGATTCAGACCAGGGATGGGCAATCTGTTCCCAGCTTACTTGGAAGTAACATGTAATCACGTTTTTTAAAAATCTTTTTTTTTGGGGGGTGGAGGTGGGGGGTTGAGACAGGGTTTCTCTGTGTAACCCTGACTATCCTGGAACTCACTGTTGGTCAGGCTGGCCTCGAATTTACAGAGAGTCGCCTGCCTCTGCCTCCTGAGTGCTGGGATTAAAGGCACTCGCCACGTCTGCCTGGCAATTTAAGTTTTTAAAATAACTGATTTTAAAATAGTTATTATAGGGGCTAGAGAGATGTTTCAGCGGTTAAGAGCACTGATTGCAATTCCAGAGGACCAGGGTTCAATTCTCAGCGCCCACATGGTAGCTAACAACTGTCTGTAGTTCCATTTCCCAGTTCCAGGTAAACCCCAAGGCAAATAAATAAATAAAAGTTTAAAAATATAAAATAAATAGTTATTATAATATGTCTTGACTGTACATTCCTTGGTTTGGGCACATATGCATATTTGTGGTCATTTGCATGATTTCTTTTCTAAACTGCTTTATGTCATTTGTACTTTCGAGAGTGTTCTGCTTTTCAGATGAATTCAGTCTGTGTTGACTGTGATTATTAGTACTCTTGTTGTTACATGTTACAGACACTTCCTTCAGCTTGCTTACCTTTTTTTGGTTGTTTCTTTTTGAAGGATTTATAACACTATAAATACTATGTTGTCAGATGTATTCTTGTTCCCTATCAATCTGGCCTTTATCATTATTAGACAGGTATTTTCCATTCTATTGCTTTGTAAATATTACCATATTTTTTTGTTGAGTATTTTCTTGTTTTTTTTCATGCTGAAAGTTGAAAATTTAGAGGAAAGTGCTATTCCCTTTGTCCAAAAAAAAAAAAAAAGTATTCTTCAAGCCAGGTAGTGGTTGTACAAATCTTTAGCTCCAGCAGTTGAGAGACAGAGGCAGGCAGATGTGAGTTTAAGGCCACCCTGGTCTACAGGGCTAGTTCTAGGACAGCCACAGCTAATCAGAGAAACACTGCTTGTCTCAGAAAATAAAACAAGCAACAAAAAATACCTTTACATAATAGGCCAGAGAAAGGGTTTTAACTTGATCTTTTTTAGAATAGGAAGTCAACCAGCATCATTCAAAAATCTTTTTTTTACATGATTTGAAATGCCCTGTTAATTGAACATTGAATTCCAGCCTGTTTTGTTTTGTTTTGTTTTGTTTTGATACAGGGACTCATGTAGTCCAGGCTGACCTTCTTGGTATCTGAGGCTAGCCTACCAAGAGCTTGAGTCAAAGGCCTCATATCATGCTCAGCCTTCCAGGCTGTTTTTAAAGAATGGAACAGAAGAATAGGTTTTAGTTCCATTGCTGATAAAACAGTTTGAAAAGTTCTAACATAGGCCTAACCTACTTACTCATTTTTTTTCTCCCAATATCTTCATAAGGATTCTTGAAGATTAGTCTGCAAAAACTTTAGAGTCATTTTGTCAAATTTTAGAGAAAACCTCAGATGCTATGTTAGTTTTAGCTACATAATATTTAAAAAATCCTTTGGGGGGGAACTCTCATATTTACCCTTAGCTTTAACATTTGTTATATTATTTGATGAACAATAATTTCACCATTTTTTCTTTTATATCCTATTGCAAAAATACATGGCAATTGTATACATTCCTGTTTAGCTCCCCAAGGTTTGTTTAGTATCCTTTGTTAGTATTTTTTTTTTGCTTTATATAAGTATGAATTTTAACCCATCATACATGTTATTTCTACAATGAAGGGAGCTTGATTTTTGTATAATAGATTTGTTGTAGTTTTAGTGGTGCAATTACATTTTGCAAATGGAATATCATAGCATTTCCGCCTGTTCATTTGATCTTCAAGGTTCCATTATTTATATTTTTATTGCCTTAAGACATGCATGGGTTGTAACTTCTTTTCTAGGATCTTGGCAGTGACAGTCTTTTTTTTTTTTTCCTTCAAAAAGATGTTCTTAGTAACACATGACTAATCTGTGACCTACTTGATGCACTGCGGTGAACGCCAGTTGTCTAGTGCTCTTACCCACAGAAAGGTGACCCACCAACCTACTAAATGGATATATTTTAGGGAATATCTAATTCAATGTTGTGCTGGTTTTGAAATATCTATAAAGAAAGAATGTGAAGTGTAGCATATCCAAGTTAGAAAAGTAGATCAGTGGCCCATGGAATTGTGTCCAGCAGGAATTTTCTGTGCAAATTTTTAAGACCTTGCATGTAAGTATAACTGAATGCCTAAAGTGGACACTTACACTTTAAAAGATATATTAGCTTTTGTTTAATTGTGTCCTTATCATTGTCTAAAGTAATGATTCTCTTTTGGAGGTTAGCAGCATGGATCTTTTCAAAGTCTATTGTGAGTAACCATTGCATAAAGATATCAGTTTACAACAAGGTGTTTGGTGCCAACATGAAAGGAGAATACTGATTATAACATATTTGTGTTCTTTCTTAGATATATACCTGTCTTATTTGTTGTGCTCCCTCATACCAAAAAAAAAAAATCTGATTTAATTAAATTATACTGTATGAGTAATATAGGATTTTACCCACTCAAAAGGTTGGAACTGTGGGGGCTGGAGAGATGGCTTTGCTGGTGAGATTGCTTCCTGTTCTTCTACAGGAAGTACTCCCAACTAAATCCAGATCCCAGGAATTCGGCATCCTCTCTCTGGTTTCTTTGGATACGTGCACACAAGCACACACGCAAGCATGTGTACATGCACCAATTTTAACAATTTAAATGTGGAAGATGGGCTGGAGAGATGGCTCAGAGGTTAAGAGCACTGACTCTTCTTCCAGAGGTCCTGAGTTCAATTCCCAGCAACCACATGGTGGCTCACAACCATCTATAATGACATCTGGTACCCTCTTCTGTATACTGTATACATCATAAATAAATGTGGAAGATATTGAATGTTATAACTAAGCTAACTCTTGTGGCACTGTATCTACAGGTGTATGTGCTACCCTTTTAGCTAAACATTATCATCATCTAAATATAGAGGCGTGGAGAGAAAAAGAAAGGGAGGGGTCCAGACTAGTGAACTGTGTATCTGGAGTGAAAGACACTCTATGCAGAGGTGGCCAGAACCCTGAGGATAAACCAGGATGACTTCACAGGCCCCCCCACACCCCTGTCCTCCAATGATCACTGACCCATGCATCCTTCACAAATCTAAAAGGCTAAGCTGAGGTGACCCTGCCTGACCTCTGCAAGACTTCAGGTCACATGAACAAATGCTTCTTTTCTCTGAGCTACTGGGTGGCCTCTAAAAGCTGGCTGTGCCCCCTCAGCTGCCTATAGACTTTGCTTTGCCATCTTTGATCCTTCAACTGGCGCTGACCCGAGGTTTTAGGAGTATAGGCTTCCTCCTGCTGTGCAGAAAGAAGGCTGTGGATAGGAGGTAGGACTTATTGCCTTACTCTTAAGACTAAATTCCAGGATTGATCTTAGAGCCTTTGGCCATGTAATATTTTACATAAATACTTTTAAAAACAGGTCAACTCGTCTTCCTCCATTGTATACTATTATTCCAAAAACTCATAGCTGATCCTTTTGCTTATCAAAAGGCAAAGGAAAGACTAGAATTAGAAACAATGTGAAGAGTTTGTTAGTTCCTTGTCTTATTTTGTCAGTTTCACACATTCATGGGTAGAAATAGTCATTTTAAAATTCATAGAGCAGTTGCTGTGCACTCTGTGTATCCAGTCTGGGTTTCACAAGGTCATCTGCAAACTGAAAGCCAACCAACCAAACAGGAAATCTCAGAGGAAGGTAACTTTTAATATCTTTGTTCTGATTATCCTCCTGCGGCAGCCACACATCGTTATTAGCTGTCATATTTGGCAGAAGCCCTTCTCTGAGACTTGGACTCTTGATCTGTTATCTTAAGAACTTGACATTTGTTGTGTGGAAGGAAACTTAAGAGAAAGTGTGGTGCAGCTGAAAGACAGCTTCATAAACTCAGTTGTGGTTTATCCTGATTAGAGAGAACCAGGAACCTCCATTTGGCAGGAAGATGCTGGGTCATGTGAATGCCTGCTTTTTTCCAAGAGAATCCGTAGTGGATGGTGGTCCCTTAGTTATATTCATTCCTGCCTTCCCTTGAAGATCCAACTTTCTGATATTACCGTGTCAGTAATGTAATCTGTGGCCACATATGAGAACTAAGTCCTACAGTGTGGCTATGATACTGACTTTTCACATAGTTTTAGTTAAAGTTTTAAAATATATATTTATTTTAGTCCCTGAGACACATTTAACTATGTTTGAAATAAATGAATGTATGAGGCTACCATTTCATTTGCAAATTTTATGAAATCCAAATGTGATCAAGAAATTCAGTATAAGCAGAATAAATATACTTTACTCTGACCCCTCCCACTAAATGTAGCTATGAAACCTGGCTTGAATACATGGAACAGCTATGTGCAGACTCTGAGAGTAAACAGTGGCTGTGAGTTACAGGAAGTAGCCCATAGTTTGACGTTACACCAGGCTGGCAAAGGAGGGAGTAAACCTGGTCCCCTCTCACTTCATTGTGCCCAGAAGAGAAAGCTAAGGCTCTGAAGACTGACCCGGCTGAAACCACAACCCACAGAAAGGGCTTGGCTGCCTGAACCTCACTAGAACAATAACCTGCGGAAACCACAATGGACCATTTTCAGCATGGCTTAAACAAGACCCGCAGCTTCATAATGTAGCATCCCAAATGCCTGGCATGTAATGGGGAAAGACTCAGCCTGTGGAGAACCAGGGAAATCCTCAGTTCAGATGGAGAAAGGTAGTCAGGAGAAACCAATACTGAGATTGGCACAGATGTTGGGATTCTCTGGTAGACACCAAAACAGCTCTTATAAAGATGTCTGAAAAACCAAGGAAGACACTTTGAAACAGATGCTGGAATACCTCAGCACATGCCTGGGGGATATATATAGGAGAGCAAAGTTAACAATGAAACAGGGAAATACAAGAGCTGAAAACTTAAAACTGTAAGAGTCAGGTTCAAAAGGGAAACTACAAAGGAAGAAGTCAGTGGGACAATCGAGGGCCAAAGAGAAAAAGAGATGGGGTGGGGGTAAGCCAAGCCTCAGGACCAGTGCAACAATGGCAAAGGAATAGTGCTTTTGGTGGCAGAGTTCCAGAAGAAAGGGAGTGATGCACAGCACTGGGGTTCTAAATAGGGGGACTCTGAGACATGCCCGATGATCCAAGATGCACAAAGCTACAAACAGAATAAACCCAGAGAATTATGCACTCAAGCAGATCGTTGTCTAACTGCTGAAATTCAGGGACAAAGAAAAACTTCGAAACAAGAGGAAAACAATTTCTTGCCTACATAAGAACAATGATCTGGCTGCCGAGGGATCTAAATCACAGAAGCCACCAGCAAGAGATACTGATATGATAGGTAATTGTTTGATTATCAACCCAGAGGCCTATATTCAGCAAAAAAATATTTTTCAGGAACTTGCAGATTTTCTCAGATGAATGAAAACTAAAAAAATCCAGTAGACTCGATTAAAGACAATTGTTGAATGCTCTTCTCCAGACAGAAGGAAATAATGCCAGGAGGAACTTGGACCATCTGAAGGGAAGGCAGAGAAAGAGAAATGCTGTCTGAAGAATGCCTCTAGTCTCATTTGGTCCTTCAAATATGTGTAATGGCTGTAAAAAAACCAATAAACTAGTATTACCTGGTGAGGCTTTCAGTATATGTAATAACTGCATAAAGGAAGGCAAAGGTACATACATGTTAAGGTCTTTATATTTCAACTGAAATAATAGTAATATACATTAAGTGTGATGCCTGTATTATAATCTCAAAATGAACCACTTCAAATCCACCAGACAGGGCGTGTAGTTTTTTAAAAAAACAAACACCAATGCACATACATATACTCAATAAAGTGGAAGCCAAAACAAGGACATAAACAAAATAGATGAATAAAAGTAAAGAGAAGAAATAATAAGCTATAAATGTCTAAGCAGACCAGTTAAAGGACATGTTATCAAATGGATGAATACCTCCAAGCATTTCCAGTGAAAACAGTATCTGAGTTGAGATATGTACCAATTCTAACTTAGATGGCAAATGATAGAATAGAAAACGTGTGGTTCCCTGTTCTTTTTAACTACCTGCTAACGCGATATTTTAGTATATGGAGTTAAAGCATTAAAATCTCACAGTTCTTTAGACTTTTAAAAGCCATGAATAGCAGGAAACTTCAAATTCCTTGTGTATTGTGTATTCACATTACTGTTGGGTAGCAATGCTGTAAGGTAAGGCTTCTGCAGCACAGTGAAATGGAATCTTTCAAGGGCCGGGCAGGGTGGACCTGGAGCTGCATTGTTTTGTTGTCTTTGATAAGACATTAGGAGATTTGGAAGTTTTTTCAGGGCTCAATTCCCAGAATCAGGACCCGAGTATAGAGCTGTCAATCAATCTGGGGCACAGAGAACACTTATGGCCATTAAAATATCAGCTTCACAGTACAGCTCCTGTGCCATACTCACAGCTTTCTTAGTAACAGTGGAGAAGAAACAAATACCAAGTATCCATTTTATCTAGTGCCTTTCACAGATCACTAAGTTTTATTAACCAGGTTTGAAAGTGCTAAAGCCAGAATACTCTCTCTCTCTCTCTCTCTCTCTCTCTCTCTCTCTCTCTCTCTCTCTCTCTCTCTGTGTGTGTGTATGTATTAGCCACATGTATTGTAGTCTGGAACCGATAAACAAAGAGAAGTCCCCAGTTCACAAGCAAATGAACAATAAAATGGTTGAATAATTTTTATTACAGATCAAAATTGTTCCATAACTTTGGACCAACATATAATTTTGTTGAATACTAGTAATTGTTATTGAACAATAAGTAACAAAAACAAAAGCAAAACAAGCCTTGTCCAGTAATAGACAGTGAGGTAGAAAATGGAGACTGGGGTCTATGCCCTGTTTGCATTTAGGGGAGTTTTTCTTAATCACCAAAGCTGGAGCTTTGCAGGAACGGAACTTATATTTGAAGCTCTTGGCTGATGTCTTCTTAATTCTTAGCACTTAGAGGCAGTCCAAGAACTATGGATATACTCTAAAGGTGAACACACTCTCCTGGAATCGTTCTTTCAGTCAAAGCTTAACATTCAGCTCTGATCCACTGCATTTACCTCTCTGCCTAGAGTGTCAGCTCTGTGAGCACAATAAACCATTGTTTTGCTCCTAGAACTGAATGACATAGCGCCTACTTAGCTCAGAGGTGCTTACAAATATGCTCAAATCAAATGAGCAAGGGCCAGAGTCTCAGCTTAGCCTAGCTGTCAGGATGTGAGAAAGCACATTTAAATGGCCTCTCTAAACCTGTCTAAAATTGCTACCCTTTAGTATGCCTATCAAAACATTTACCTCGTGGAGTGCAGATATATTTGTTAACTGACTAACAACCAAATTATGGATCACAGTTGGTTCTAGTTACTAGGAGCATAAGGCACTGAAAGATAACTGGATGTGGGTGGTTCTGGTATTGCTCCTACAGTGAACTAGATATGAGACCAAGACTGTGGTGTGCCTCAAGGCCTCTGGCCTGAATGTTGTAAATTCAAATAATTCAGATATTCTTCTCCATGCTAGCGTGGCCCTCATGAACTTTTACAAATTTTGTATGTACAAAACTTCAGAATTTATACCAATTTTGAATGTGTTTTGGATCATTTCTATGGACAGGCATGAAGAGTTATTATAAACAAAGGAATGGCTACATTAGAGTATAGAAATAAGATGTTCTCTTTTTTTTTTTTTTTTTTTTTTTTTTTTTTTTTTTTTTTTTTTTTTTTTTTTTTTTTTTTTTTTTTTTTTTTTTTTTTTTT